>JASAND010018573.1:0-14142 GCA_030248195.1 Trissonchulus latispiculum
TAAAACGTTGATATTTGCTCCCTTACCCTTTATTGGGTCTATCACTACTCCTTAAATGGGTCTATCACTGCCCTTAAGTGGGGCAACTTCTTTTTTTTGATTTATTTATTTATTTATATTTTTTAAATATATTTTTTATTTTTTCTTTATTTCATTTTTATCCCTATTCTTTATTCTTCTTTTTTTTTTTGGATCAAAAAATTTTTTTATTTTATGTTACGTACTGATTATCCTTTTATTTTCTTATTTGATTATCAGGTTTTAGTTTTTACCCTTAATGGGTCTATCACTGTCCTTAAGTGGGTTTATTATTTTTATTTTTACCTATTCTTTATTTTCTACCCTCATTGGGTCTATCACTGTCCTTAAGTGGGCTTTTATATTTTTATATATTTTTTTATATTTTTATTCTTATTTTACTTTTACCCTTAAATGGGTCTATCACTGTCCTTAAGTGGACTTATTCCCTTTCTCTCTATCAATTGTTTATATCGAGTGTGGTTGACACTAACCTTTTTTTGATATATCAGTTGCTCAGTTTTCGATTTCTAATTATCGGAAGATTCTTAATTTCTTGATAATTAAACCTCGTATTTTTGCTAATTACTTTGCAAAACACACTTTTACCCTTAAAACTAGCTCAAATTTTATTTTTAATAGTTTTTGTCTCTCTAACATCGCAATATTTGCAAAACCGAGTAAGCCTCTCGACTACCCGAAGCATTTTTACGGGTAAAACAAAAAGGCGCCACTAGTGTGATCCGGTTATAACCAAGGGGTCAAAAAGTCGCGGTTAACCCCTGGGCCAGGCTGCTAGTGGGACGGTGGGAGGGCTATTTAGCCTAATGGTGGTTACGCCCACCTAAGTCAGGCAGTCCCTGACTAGTAAGTATCCCACTCCGCGCCCACCTAAGTTACCTTGGGTGTGGTAACTTGTCTCAGGTGGCTAAATTTCACCTACTAATAATACATATATTAAGTGTCCTAAAGTTTGTAGAATTTGTACCATAGTCGACCACTCAAGCACTTTTCAAGGATCTTATAATTCCCGGATTTTTTCGGTATGTAATAATCGTAATGAGACTCTAACGTGTACTACAAAAAATTTAATTTATATGATTAAATGTCACGATTGTGGAATGATGTACGTTGGTGAAACGAAAAGAAGACTTAAAGATAGAATCGGCGAGCATTTATATTCAATACGTACACAGTCTAGATCTGGATGTTCCGAGTTGATAGAACATTTTAATAGTGGAATATGTAAGTCTTATAGTGTAAGGGTTTTGGAAACTTTGCATAATTCTACGAATGAAGACGTTAATAAGAAGTTGAGACTAGAACGAGAAAGTTATTGGATTAAAACTTTACGTACAAAATTTCCGTATGGTTTAAACTATATAGTGAAAGGCATAGAAAGTGATAAAGCAATTTTTAAAAATTTTTATACTTGTAATGATATAAACAAAGTTAAATATAGAGGAAAGAAAATTCCTAGAAGTTTATGCCATAAATGGAACGTAGAAGAAGTGGAAGAGCAGATTAATGAATTGCGGACTTTTATGCAAAATGATCCTATTCGTTTTAGAAAAGAAATATGTTCTTATGTATTTACTAAACCTAAACAAATGCTGAAATTACTTTTTACGAAACTTTTAGAACTAAAACCTAGTACTTTTATTGAATTGATGCGAGACCTGGTTTATGCAAAACTTCAGGAAGGACAAAAACATGAAACACTTAATCGAAGTAATAAAGAAACAATAGTAATTCCTTTTTCTAATAAACTAATGGATTTTTTAAATTTAAGAAAAATCTTCAGTACAAATGAAGATAAATGGGTATCGTCAACAGAACGTGGTAAGAAATATGCGAATCCGATGGTATTGTACTCTTATGACGCACCGATTTCGAGTTTCATATTTAATTATAGACAAGTTATCTCAGATATAGATATTAATGAATTTCTTTCTAATTCTAACTCTTGTGAATGTGCTGACTCTGATTTATGTGATTCTAACCATGGGCATATCATTACAGGGAATTTAGATATTATTGAAAATAAAGAGCTAAAAAGTTTATTTGAAAAAGGTCCTAAATATAGATTAGCCAAAAAAGATAGATTTTGAAAGATGTTGTATTGATTTATCAAAATCGCTAAGCGATTATATAGATAGATATTGTGATAAATACAATATTTTAAAAGAAGAATTAAATCATTGGAAATACTCTGTTCTTAATTCTTGTAAATTAGTACTCCGAGAAAAGATGTTTAAATTAAAAAAGCGAAAACCGCATTTTTCAACTTTTTCAGATGAAATATTGTCTAATACCGCAAATCAATATCTGAAAACTTTAAAAGATAAATTTGTAATTACTGTTATTGATAAAGCGGCACAGAATTTTAGTTTTATATGTAAAACTTTTTATGTTAACCAACTTTTAAAAGAGATTGGGTATACTAGTCCTTTGCCTCATTATCAATTAATTGATACAACAGAAGATGATATTAAAAATACATTAAGAGAAAAATATGGTTTAAATCAAAATGAAACTTTAGGTAGTATTCCTTTTCCTCGTATGCTTCCTAAATTTCACAAAAATCCTATTAAATTCAGAATTATTATAGCAAGTAGTCAATCTTTTTTAAAACGTATTTCTTCTACGGTTTCGCGCTGCTTGAAATTAATATATGAAAAGATACAAAATTATTGCAAAGTAATGGAAAGAAATGGTAGATATCGAATTAAATTCTTCTGGATAATTAAAAGTTCAGAAACGTTAATTAATGCTTTACATAAACTTAATAAATCGACATATGCTAATTCAGTATATACATACGATTTTACGGAAATGTACACTTCACTTGAACATGAAGTTATTATTAAAAATATGGAAGAACTTTTAGACAAATTTATGGGCAATAGTATTATATCAGCTACTCCAAAAACGGCTTTTTGGACAAACAAAATAGATTCAATAAATGCTATTACAAAAGAAAAACTTTTAAGCTATATTAAATGCATAGTTCACAATACGTATTTTCGTGTTGGTAACTTAGTTTTTCATCAAAAAATTGGCATCCCCATGGGAACAGATTGTGCACCTTTTATTGTAAATCTTATTCTTTTTAACTGTGAATTTAATTATATGAAAACTGTTTTATACTCCCAAGATTGGAAAGCTGCAAGCTTGTTATTAAATATTTTTCGTTACATGGACGATTTAACTGTGTTCAATGATAGAAATAAATTTGAAAGCATAATTTCAGACATGTATCCCATTTCCTTAACTTTAGTTCGTCAAAATGATAATCCTTTTTCAGCAGAGGTTCTTGATATTAACATTGAAATTATAGATAAAAAGTTTATTTTTTAAGCCATTTGATAAAACAGAAAAATTTAATTTTAAAACTATAAAATTTCCTCATATTAATAGTAATTTTTCTACTGTACGTGCTTATATTATCTTTAGAAATGAATTAGACCGTCTGTGGAAATTATCCGAAAATGTTGACTTTTGGAAATATGGCAGTTAATAATTTAATTCAAAAGTTATATCCTAGAGGATATTCAATTACCAAACTCAAAAATGAAATAAACAATTTTAAATCGAAAAAAGCTCAGAATACGTTTAACATACTCCATTCATTTCATATTTAAAATTTAAACCGAAAATTATTTTATGATGACAACAGCTGTTGTAATTTACTAAAATTATCTGTGTACTCACATTCACGTCACACATGGAACAGTACATATCCGCCCAGTTTCCCCATGCCAGGTGCGCACCTGGTGAGGCTGGGCGGTGAGACGCATGGAGCTATGAGCACTCATCTTTAGGATATGTACTTTAATTCCATGGCACATATTGGTATTTTTTAAATTGTAGCACATGTATGTACCTAATTTTTGTAATGCATAATATTTAATATAGAATGCACCTAAATCTGAGTTTAATTGTTGTCTTTTTGTGTTGGTTTTTATAATTATACCTGGTTCAACGGATTGCATGTATATATGATTTTAGTATACACTTATGAAATTGTTGTCACTTAAGGTTAGCTTTAGTTTAACCTTTTGTTTCTCTCCATTTTTTCCAATATATTACGTATTTTTCAAAATTCAAAAATTCTGTTTGCGTTTTTCTGAGGTTGTTTTAATGCAGTTTTTAATATTTTTCTCTAAAATTTAGTCTCTGAAGCAAATTTTAATATATAAATTGATTTTTAACCGCTTTGAGCTACGGAAGTTCTTTCGATAAAAATTTTTTGCACGGGTTTTTCTTTCGTTCTGTCAAGAAATGATCAAAATGCTGTTAACGTTTTAAATTTATATAGTTGTTAACCGTTTTAATTGAATAAAAATTTTAATTGAATAAACTAAATTTTACACAGTTGCACTCGCAAGCAACGCTTATGAATGCAGCAGTAAATGCAGGCCCGCAACCACCAGGGGAGGGGGCACGGGGAGCACGCCCCCCGAAATTGGATTGATATCTATGATATCAGCAAATATCTATGATGGAAACCGCAGCTTTCAACCGTGTCTTGAGAATTGATGAAAATTATGTTAATTTTCTAAACATTCTAAAAAGTTTCGCGCCTTCGGCGATATATTAATAAAAGACAATATATATATATACTTGTCTACAATATTAAAATATATATAATGTCAATATACATCAATCATTCACAATAGTCCTCCAAAGGTGGCCCCGGCATGTGTTAAACATAGGAAAATGAAAAAGTTAGGAAAATTTCGCGGTAACCAAAAGTTTGAGCGCTGTGCAAGAGAAAACGAGCTATAGCTGGGCAAAATGTTAATCTGGACTAGGTAGCGTGTTAATATCTATATGAGGTATTTTTGTGTTAGCTCAGCGATTTTCTAAAAATTTTCAAAGTTGGGTGAAGCCGGTTTTTGCACAAATTTGACTTACAAAAACGTCACCAAAGAAATGTTTCGTCGTGGCCTGAACTAACCGTTTACTGCACAGATTTCGCGTATAGATATTAACACAGTACACAAATAGAGGTTCAATTTCCATACACAAAATCCATGCTGCTACTTGTGGATAGTTCATACTTTTGGTTACCGCGTTGGCGTTTTGCCTCAAAATACGTCATTTTCTCAATTTTTCGGATATAATGGTCCATAAGTCGGGTGAAAGCCGAGCTATTCCAACCAAATTCGGTGTGCCAGTTTGCACATATGAAAGGAAGATGTGCGCTAAATTTAACTGCAATTGCTGGTGTTTAACCGTGGATGCATGCCTTAGTCCGATGACGGAGGCCTAGAGTCAAAAAATCGCGAATTTTCAAATTTTTCAAATACAGCCAAATTTTATATCAAATTGAAGCTCTCGATGTCCTGAACATTTTATCTTCTTGCAGCAAGTCTCTACAAAGCAGTATGAGAAAGTTAAGCCGCATTAAAGTTTGAAGTAAATAACAGTCGGAAGGAGCTTGATCAAATGGTTCAAACGCCGTTTCTCGCTCGTTGCTTGACGTATCATTGTCATTTGCACAGCAATGAATAGCCCAAGATAGAGGCTTCAATTTGATGTATTGACCATACCGTAGTCTTTTGTCATCCTATGTGTACACGTCTTCGAAGCCCTTAGCGAGGCATAGTGGCGTAGATGCTAAATTGTAGGGATTTGACCTGCAATATCTCTTAACTGGATTGACCCTGGACTCTAAAAATGTGTCTTGTTTTTGGACACATATGGGCGTATATTACACCCGAAAATGAGCGAAATCGGTGACTATAAAATTTGGTACCCGGCGACCCCCCCCCCTTAAGTCTGCTTCATTGCGAACAGACGTGCTGACCTTCCGTGTAAAGGAGAAGAGTTTAGAGAAAGTAGAGTTTGGAACAGATCAGAGTTTTGATCTTGCTCACTTCATTACAAATAGTAAGTTTAAAGAAGACTGGGAATTTTCTCATAAAGTGGAATAAGAATAGGATTATGGATTTGCATTAAAACTTCATATAAATGCTTTTAATTAAGCCAATCTTTAGGTGAGAGCCTATCTAAGCTTCGTAAAAAAGTATTCTGAAGAATAAATGCTTTTAAAATCCGTTGGATTAGACGCACTTTAGAGCTCCACTTCAGTGTGGATTGAGAAGCAAATCACGTATACATTATTATTATGACTAGTGGCTTGCTTAAAACATTTGCTACTAGGTATCAGGGATGGAAACTGGGTCATGGGTCATTGGGTCATGGGTCGTTTGGGTCGCCATTTTTGCTTGAGTCACTGGGTCTTGATCACTGATTTTGTGAAACCGTTGGGTCAGTATGGGTCTGGGTCAGTCTTCCTGTGGGTCAATTTGGGTCTGGGTCAGCAAATTTTAGTGGGTCATTTTGGGTTTGGGTCACAGGGTCTTGCCAAGTCTTTAAAGTAAGCTTCCGATTTCAATTTTTGTGGTGGAAATTTAGCCAATTTTAAAATAAAACCCGGTTCTAAAAGATATTTAATATATATTTTTAAAAATTTTTGCGCCTTCGGCGCGATCACTAACAATTTTATTAAATTTAGCACTCGCTTCACTGAAATCAGTAGTTAAGTGTGACTTGCCTTGCCATGCCATTTTATTTCAGTGGGTTCATATGGTAAAAGCCACGTACCAAGGTGGACATATTTCTATCGATTTTAAAATTTACAATTCATAACAAGATAAGCTTTGAAATCTTGATAGGACCCTTAGCTTTTACCAGTGCCCTTGAATGATCAACTTTATATGCTACAAACTTTCCACGGGCATAGATGTTTTGTAAGAAAACAAACTGTCGACCTAGTTTCACAAATAAGGGGAATGTACTTGTTCTTGCCTCTTTTCAAAAATTAAGAAATTTACGGTGTTTTCAAATTACTGCACAAAAGAACAATCACGTTTAGGTAAAGTCAGTAACAGTAACAATCACGTTTAGGTAACGTTATTTTATTGGGTCATTTGGGTTTGGGTCACAAAAATTTTTGGGTCAGTTGGGTCTGGGTCACGAAAACGTTTGGGTCATTTGGGTCTGGGTCACCAAATTTTAAAATTTTATGGGTCGCTTTGGGTCTGGGTCAAATTTGCGTTTGGGTCGAGTGGGTCATGGGTCACAAAAAGTGACCCAGTTTCCATCCCTGCTAGGTATAACGTTTATCTCAGTTTCACTGGCTTTACAGAAATCGGAAAACAAAAACTGATAATATAAAGAAACAGAGCCTCTTTTTAACTGTTGCACACGGGTATCCCTAGTTTCTTATTTTATTGTTGTATCAGCAGTTGCCTTTTTAAAAAAACTATTCACAAGTTTAAATTTAATTTAAATTTTCAAATAAAAGATTAAATCAGATTACATTCAAATCACAAAAGAAAAAACCAGCAGAAGTTCAGACAGATTCAACCAAAAACTAACTGTTGCAATAGCCAACGAACAAATCAGTGACGACTCGTCTTGTAGACTGAGCAGATATGGTGACATAGTAAAGATTAAACTCTTCTAGTGTTCCATTATTAATTTCGCAGACTAATCAAAGCAATAGGGATAAAACAATATGTAATAGCGAAAAACTTTTAATTCAACCCAATTTAAATATTTTCCAACTTTCTAGTTAATAATTTAGTACTTGATTGGACCTTTCGTAGGGCATTGTTCATTGTCATATTTACTCAAGGTGAGCGATAATCGTAACCTCGTCGAAATGACATGTGAGCAAATACAGAATAACTGTGAGCTATACTCAACAATAAAGACGGCTGAAAATAAAAAAGCAACGCTGGAAAAATAAACTTTCGGCAGGTATTTTCAGGACCATATAATTTTAGAAACCCCCTCGTAAAACAGCTTTATTATTTCCATTGATTCCAGTCTAACGGGTTTTATTTTCAAATTAATGCAAAGCCTTAAAGAAGGTAAAGTGAACTTATATTATGTTTACGGCTAAAATGTGCTTCAATAAACCAGATTTTACCAAACAATAACTGTAAAAATCAAAACTATACTTAATTGGTTAATTTTCGGTGCTTTGTTGTTACAAAAACAAGATGCGTATTAAGAGTGGTTTTGAAGTTATATACTGTTGTATAATTAAGCTGGGGCTAGTTAAGGGGGGGGGTCCATTTTTAGTCAATTTTTCGACCATCTCCGATTTCGCTCATTTTCACATATTTTGTTGTCTGAGTGGGATATTTTAACGAGTTTTTGAAATTAAAGTAGGATATCTTATGGTTGTGGAGTAATTTGACCTCAAAGTTGGGGGTCTGCATGTGTTAAACATAGGAAACGGAAAAAGTGGTGATTTTATTCTTGCGCCAAAAAATCTCTCGATGAACGTTCATGAATCTGTATAATTTTGTACTTAGGTTGTAGCTACGATCATGAACTGCGGTATCTTCGAAGTAGAATTTTGATTTAGGCCCCTAAAAATTTTTAAAAAGTTTTTATTTGAAGTAAACAGTGGAAAATCGTCAAATTTCAACGTTTTTTGTCAATGAAAACTAGGGTCGTCGAAAAGAGTTGTATACTACTCTGATTCAAAGGCCTAAATAAAAATTCTAATTCCAAGGTTCCGTAGTATTTGAATAGGCGGTTCCACGGACACCAATTGTTTCATTATTACTCCCACCAGTTTCGAGATTTTTTTGGCGCAAAAACTTTAATTTTTAGCAAAATTTTAAAAATTGCGGGTTTTTCGAAAATTTGGGCAAATTACGACAACGGTATGGCCCAAAACTGCCTCTTTTTTATTTCAACTTCTGTACTCATGCCTATGGATCAATTTGTAGCATGATTTATGCTGACAGCTATGCCCAGTACCTTTCAACGCGCCAATCGGGACCCTCAAACCCCGAATTTCACAAAACAGTGATTTTTCAAAATTTTCAAAAATATAGCATATTATACATCAATCGAAAGCTTTCAGTGCAGGGATGAATTCTTCTCATAGAACCATGGCTCGGAAATGCTTCTATTTTAAGTTACGCGCTAATAAATATTTAATTACATTTTTGAAAAGAGAGGCTTTGTTTCTCCGGAAAATCCTTTAAAGAAGCTTCTGATCAAGCCCATCCGGCTGGAAACTGTACGAAAACGCTTTTCTTAATAGTTTTTAAAGATGTATAACAGAATAAGCTAAAAACATAGAGTTGATTTGCGAAAATTTGCCTCAGCTGGCTGCAGCACCCTTGTGCTCGCTCATATTCAAATTGCACACAGTTGATGGCTCGTAACCTGCGGAGAACTGAACGAAACAACTCAAAATTTAAGCTGACATCCACGACATATGTGGATAATTTGTGTGTGAAAATGAAGAAAATCCGTAACCTAAAAATTTTTCATGGTGGACCCCCCCCCCTTAAGTTTGCTTACCCTTTTGAAAATTGAAAAAGCTTATTTTAAGTTTAATTTTTTAGTTTAATTAAAATTTTGACAATTTGGTCAAATGAGCTATTTTTTAACCAAGCTGAGTTCAATTATTAGTTCTAAACAAGGCTTTTCAATTTGGAATATTTGACCAAAGGGAGTCCTATTTTGAGGGGTCTTGTACCTTAGACGGAAATTTTCCGAGGGGAGGGGGGTTGTACCTTAATTAAGGAAAATTAATGACAATTGCAATTAAAATCTACAATGTTTTCAAAGTCTACAACATAATCTAAAATTTTTGGGAAAATTCAACATTGTGATTAAGTTTTGTCAAGAATGTACGCAGAAATGAAGAAAGTCAACTAAACAAACTTTAACGAATCAGGAAATTTGTGAAATACTGTAAAAAGTTCTGGCCAAAACTTGCAAAGCTTGTACAGTTCAGCCGGTTCTTCTGTTTCGACCTGAACAGGCGTTCTCTTTTGAGCTGCCAGCCTGGATTTAGAGAAATATCATCTTTATGAACCTGCATTCCTGAACTGGTATGTATGTATGCATGCACAGTTTCAGTTTCAAACATTTGCGAAGATCTAACGAAACTACTCCAATCACTGTTAATTGACAAATGTCTATACATTATTAACTAATTTACCTGCTCGAAGCTCCTTGTTTTGAGGTTTCAGTGCGGCAGTAAAGACAGTTTTAGCAGTTGTAGTATTGCTCTTCGCCATTGTTGAGAATTTAATCGGTATAAATGTACTCTTAGAGTAGAAATAAATGTAACCCTGAAAATATAAAAATACGAAAGAATCCACTTTAACTGACAATTAGAAAACATTACAGTAAATTAGGGGCAGAGGGCGCACAACGGACGGAAACCGGAGTTGGAGACCGCAAGGTTCAGGTCTCGGTCTTAAATCTGGGCTCAAAATAGTTGTTTTATAATGGAAGTTCGAAATCAAGGAGTTCTTTGATTTCCTCTTCTACTCCAGTAGGAACGAAAACTTTCAAACAAATATGTTGAATTTACAGTGCACAGTGCACACATTCACCATCTAAGTATGTAGGTACATATTGGTTTATTACATTGAGCTTTGTCGTTCCATCCAGTATCCACCAGCGCTCCGGGAAGAGCGAGAGCTCCTTCCACTCGAAATCCGTTTTCGGGGTTTCGAAGAGATTTGGGGTGGAAAAAAGTGAAAGCCCGCTAATCCGCCTCCTCCTCCTCATGCCTTTGTATGGTGTAGGTGGATGTGGAGAAGGTCCTGGCTTCGGTTTTGCATTATAGATGTGCTTCATCCCGCTTCATTCATTAAGCTTTTGTCCCTTGCAAGATGAACAGTGGCAACTTCATACGTCTGTGTTCAGAAAATCTATCAAGTTCAGTTGCATTACTACTTGTTACAAAATTTCTATAAGTCGTCCTTGTAAATTGTAAACGTAACACCGTAAATATGAACATATGATAACCAATTTATCGTTGTCTGAAGAATTGCAGAATTATAAAGGAAGAAGTCATTTGACCGGAATATTGATGGGATTTATATCAAAATTGACTTTGACTCTTTTCCTTGTTAACAACTGGAAAAACACAGGAAAACAAGATAAAATAGAGACAACATGAATAGACACAGAAAGATTTCTTTCGTGCTCATCTGGTCTGAAACTCAGAAAAATGTTGGAATAGGATCCTCTGGGAATCATAAAGTACATATTGTAGGTTACACTTTATATAAATGAAATGACACGAAAGCTGACTCTTTTAGCGCTCAGATTCATGTCTTTTAAATAAAAAACGATGAAATATGAAGAAGTGAACACGAATTGTTTGGCAGATTTACATACATAATTGGCTAAGTCTGCTCGAAAAAGTTCATTACCAAAAGAAAATATGACCACTGGGAATCGTACATGTGACTTCAATTTTTGCAATATATATTTCTGATTTGTTTCCTTGGTTTTTGAGACGAAAGCATGTGTTTATTATTCAGGTATATGTTATACCTAATGGAAAAATCAGAAAAAGTTGCATAACTACTAACAAGAGTTCAGTTGAAGTAACTATGTACAGACGTCGCCGTCGCCAAACAGTCAGAGGCAGAACACAGTTTTCGAGTTGATCAGAGAGGCTATAACCAGGCGTGGACGGGATCTGGTACTGTTGTGCTTAGTCAAAACTTTTTGGGGGGGGGGGGGGGGGATATATATATCTATATATATATATATATATATATATATATATATATATATACAGTTGAAATATTGCATATTTATACTTTTAGCATTTCCAAGATTTTCGAATTTTTCAAACTGTAAACTTGGTCATATTATATGTATGTATGTACTACATTAGTAAACTTGTTTTCCTAGGGTTTTCAAATCAAGGTCAACTTAGATTAGGTCTTATGAAACTGCGAAACGAATTGACTATCTTTGGGCCTTAGTTAGGTACGTGATGTAACAATATTAATTAAGCGATATGCCACTATGCCAGTACCTTTGGTGAAGATGGTGTTGGGATGTCTTATGTTTTCAGAGCCAAACCAGAGCAGTTTCTTGGAAAAATGAAGTTTGAAGACAACCTTTACGGTAAATTGGTGTAGGCTTTATATTTTAAAGATGAGGAACTTTTATACTGATTGCTTGTGACCTAGTACCTGTGGGAGTTTCTGACAATTTTTGCTGAAAATTAACATGGCTCCTCAGAGAATTTCCAGTTTCTACCTTCAGATGGGTTTGTCCCAGAACTTACTGATACAAAGTCGGAATTCCTAACATAAAATGTATTTATTCGGAATATAGCTCATTCTTAAGACTTGCTGCTACATGCTCACGATCACTCATATGACATATACAAGACAAGACAAAAACGCAGTTGCCGACTGTTTGTTATATATACTCTTGCTGTTATGTAGGTTATGTTTGTTACAAGATTAACCTACGTTACTGTATCAACTAGTCAAAAGTGTATATCAAAAGAGTGAAAGACAGAGTTCTATGAAATCAAACTTTAACATTAGGATTAATAAATAAATTAGTTTACGGATTCCGATAGTAAAATGTTACCAGCAAAATAGTAAACTAAAATCCTGATAATTAGAGCCGAGTTGAACCCACTTGATCAACCTGTTCAACCTTGTTCAACCTCAGCATCAAAGAAGTGCAATAAATCTACCCTTCTATGTACATCGATTATTGATTACCCTTGGACCATAATCACGTTAGCGTCAGATCACTGAGAAGTTACGTAAGCGGATTCGAAGTAGTCGATGTAACTTAGTCAAGAAAGGAAGTTGTTGACATCACTGACCACACCACTTATTCAATAAAAGGCTGCAGAAAGCTACATTCATATGGTTCAATGTGGCTTGTTCAGATAGTATACCAGGAGTGTTCTGATACTCCTCCGGGGCTGCGTACCCAAACCAAGAGTACATAATAGATATCATATCATATCATTATGCCAAAACTTATAACAAGGCTTATTTAGCTTTGAATCGAAACATGAACCTAACGATCAACGGACTGGTGTCGCAGCCATTCAGCTACCATATTTATAACCGGGGAGTTGACCAAATGAGAGTGATATACCCCATAAAAACTTAATTGAATAAAAAATAAAGATATTTAGTAATTGACATTACCGAAACGATTAATTCCCTCGGGAAGGTTTGGTGTAGCCGTTTATCTGGATGAAAACTTGTAACTAGCAGTAAACATTATATTTTAAACCATGGTCGCAGAACCTAATTAAGCTTAAGTTGCTAACTGTCTCTTTGTTGCATTGTCAATATCTGTCATGAAGCAGCTTTTTGCTCCTGCTATCTTCCTTACTTTTTCCTATTGGAGCAAAGTACATATAAAATTTTAAGTAAAATATAAACAATGCACAATGCTTTCTCTTCTATAAGACATTTGAGGAAGTCAGAAAACAAAATATTTAATGAATCATATTAAAATCTAATACATAGCAAGATTCAAATTCACGGAAAACTAAAGTGAACACAAAATTAATTAAAAATTCTGCACGAACTGCATACAATTATAACGACCACCTGCAACAATACTAATTCAGAATTTTTAGGTGGCATGTTCATAACTGGATATTGTGTTATTTGCTTTGAAATTTAAATAGACCAAAAGTTCTAAATTTAATTCTTTGTCGTCAACTAGTCAGCCAAAAGTAGCTAGCTAATGATGCTAATGTGAGAAAATTGTCCAAGCCAGGAAACAGGTTTTTGGCAAGCAAGTTTTTGAAGTCACTAACTAGGTTAGATTAAAGCCACAAACTTTGGGACATAGGAAGGAAAAGTTTTCTATAAGCAGTGATTTATGTGAACATGTGCAATAACATATGAAAACGAAGCAAGTTCCAAAACCGGACTAAAACAATGGTTGGTTGGCTGGTTCGTTGGTTGGACGTGCTGGTTTCCTCGTCCCTTGTCCGATAATGTACAAGTACAAACGAGTAGACAAAATAGAGTGAATACAACAGCCACCATGGTATGTGCAAGAGATTTTTCAAAGTATTATTAGTATTAGCAAGAGTACATAATAACTAAGAGTAAAATAAGCGCAGCACTCTTAGCTATCAAGCGCAGGACATCATCTGCACGATAATGGCCTACCCCCCCCCCCCCACAACTGAGTACCCAGGATTCCCCCACAAAACAACCCTGGTCAGTTATCCCCCCCACAAAACAGACCCTAGTGGATTTCACTATGGTCTGTTTTGTGGGGGGGTCATTTCACTAGGGTCCATTTGTGGGGGGGGGGTCGTTTCAC
>JASAND010018574.1:0-26658 GCA_030248195.1 Trissonchulus latispiculum
AGCCAAAAGTGCAAAATGGTCATCTTTCAGCCGCTTTCCTCGATAAACCTTGGGAAGAAGAGGGTTGAATCCCCCAAGGCTCAAAAAACTTACAGCCCTCCCACTTTTTCGAAAAAAATCACATAGCTCATAAAATTTAGAAAATTTCCATTCTTAAGGTGATGATTCCTTTTGGGCACATATTATTGGATGACGGTTCACATCAAGATGAAATTTGATGAAACTTTCCATTCCAAAATAAGTTGTTTTGCATTCTAACACCCTCCGCGCAATCCCGCTTCAAAATCTTGACATCTCCGTTCAGGGCGGTTTTTGCCAATTTTTGACATTTAAGCAGTAGCTGCATAGCTATAATTGTATGCATTCGAAAGACCTTATCGAGCTCTACATTTTTGCTTTTTAAAGTCCCTTTCTAGCTTTTCTCTATAGTGAGATATAGCTGATTTTCTTATTTTGGCGTTAAAAACTGGTCATTTTTGCAGAAATCAAATAATCCGCCATTTTTTGAGCAACGCAAGCCGTAAAATTAAACAAAGGGTGCCAATTTGAAGGTATTGTCGAGGCCGATTATCCGTGATATTATAATCTTCTAACTGCTATCCCGTACGCTGCAATAATAAAAATGTAGTTTTTGCAAAAACATGACGAAATTTTTTCAGCGATTCTGGAGCATTCACTATGCAAGCTAGAGGGCTGCCAATTACTGGACGTGTTTTACAAACAAATACCCAGGGACCCTTTTTAGTTGCCCCGATTGCTGCTTTTAGCTAAAGTGGTCGCTTGCCAAAGTTGGGAAAAGTAGGTAAAATCCGGGTTGTGCTTACATTATAGCTAATTTCTTCGTAACGAAGAGTGATTTCATGATAATTAAAAAAGGGTCCCCAGTTATTTGATAGTGGAATCGAATGATGTAGCCGATGCCTCACGAAAAATTTACTTTAGTCTGCAAACAATCTGGAAAATTAAAGTATTTCGAAAATTCAGTGAACTAGTTTCCAAAAACTGAAGTTAGTTTCATTGCATTCAATAGAAAGAAAACGTCTTAAGCTCCATTTTGATATAAAAATGGCGTCTTAACTCCAAGTAATGAATGAGTAATAAGGGTTCAAAGCTGATGTCTCCAAAAGGAATCACCACCTTAACTATTCAGCTCACAAGGAGACTGTTAAGGTCACGCTTCCCTTACATTCAGACAACTCCGAAAGCTGTAACTTAGGGCTTATAAAAATCCCCCGGACTTAAATTTTAATATATGGTTGCTTTTTAATGCTCGATTAAGCAGATTAATCGGATTAAATTAACTCGTTTATAGCAAGGTTAACAAAAAATCATCCACCTACCGGATCAGTAACAAGCCGCAGCTGGAAAATTTTTGCATGGTAATAGCCAGAGATACCAACCTTAACTTAACATAACGTAAGTTTGACCGCCGAGGCCCAATTCCTTCGACCAAGGTACCCAAAATAGTCGACCCAAACCAAAACCGACCCTCGGACAACTCCTATTGAAATTGAAAATTTTGTTATTACTCACTACTCAAAACCACGATTTCTCAAAACTGTAGAATCGGCCAAAATTGTTTCTTGTGCCATTATTTGAAGGACATGTGGGCCGAGACACTTTTTTTGGATTTGGCTCAACAAGTCTCAATACTCCAGAAAATCCGGCAAATGTGCGATGACACGAAATTTCGCAACTTTGTATTCAGTTTTCTCGCAACTGGAGACGTTTTAACTCGTAGCAGTTGTGGTCGGGAGTTAGGCTAATGTAGTCGGGCGTAACATTCGGGGATTCCCATTGAAGCAGTGTTGGGTTTCGTGGGCTCGTTGCTGCCTATTGGCAACTCTGGTGCTTGCTAGTTAGTTTGTGTGTAATCTTTGGTTAACTTGGAAGTTTATGTTTTTGCTAATTTGTCATTGAGTTTGCGCAGAAATTATTCAATAAACCGTTGTAACTTTCACATTTGTCTCATTTGATCAGGTTTTCACATCTCTCCGCTGTCGCACATCACGATAGTTCCTGTATCTAGCATCTTATCTTAATACTCAAAGGGAGACAACAGTATTTTACTAATTCTCGTAGAGTCAAACATCACAATAGTTTTGCATCAAGAAAATGAGGTAAACGCGGGCCAGCAGGCGGATCCACGAAGGATACAAGGCATTAATCATAAAGAAACAATGAAAAACGCCTGCCTGCAGTCACTAAGGCTGAAGCATTCGTCCGAACAGGAGAGAGCCAACGGGCCATTGGCTCTCTCCTGTTCGGACCAAGGCTTCGGCCTTTGTGACTGCAGGCAGGCGTGCTTCATTATTTCTTTATTTCTTTATGATCACAATATTTTTGGTAATAATTGTAATAATAATAATAGTAATTATATTTTTAGTTTTAGAGCAAGGTGGTCTAAAACATCACGTAAGGCTTAACATCACCTAGTCAAGCTGCTGAACAAGTGCTCGAAAATTTGGCTGGAATTGCAGCTACATCGGTTCTGCGGAAACTCGCCATTTGGTGTACTCAAAATCTTTTGATGAACGCAATGTAATAGCTGCTTTTAAATATTTCCAAAAGCCGCTGAAGTCGACGAGCTGAAATCGAAACCGAAACTAAATTGCAAAACAAACTGAAACGTGGACTAAACTAGATTTTTTGTCAATATTTCTCTATGCGCGATGTCATAGCTGGTCGCTTTAAACCATACTTTTTGAATGAACTCTAACTGAAACCATTACTAACACTAAAATGCAGCCTGAAATTATATAAGGTTATTGAAATTGAAAACAAAATTATCAGTAATTACTACTGACCTTGCTTCGACCATATGTTTGGGATACTTACAGCAAGGAGCTTACATTTAGTCTTCACTCACCACATAGCCTAAAAAACATCTCCTAGGCTTTCCACCTCCACATACTCCAAACTACCCACCATTGCACTACCATTCCCCACCTTTGCATATTTCAAAAACCTCCCATCCACAATAATTAAACACACTCATTTAGGGCCTACTACTACTCTTGTGTTTGTGGGCATTTCTTCAACCAGAAATGGTAACGAATTCAGTGCAACACTCCCACTCGCTAGTATTACAGACATTATACAACATTAGGCTTATGCAGTGAAGTTTTTGCACTGCTCACCGCAACAGGACCGAAATAGTTCATGTGCATTATACACAAATAAAATGAAACTATCTAACGAAAGATACAGGGAGAAATACGACATTAACATCCGCTACAGCTCCATTAAAGGTTACATTGTACATACATACATACACTAAAGAAATTACTATCGCTTTCATGCTTGAGTCACTAAAAAATAACAAACAGAGATTATCTTAGAGAAAACAGTAGACTGGTTAGGAAATAATTTGAAGTACTAGCATGGTGCAAAGTAACTGGGACCAATTTAATTTACTTTAGTTTTCTGTATCCCTTGTTTAAAAATGGCTACAGCCATTCCCGGGTATATCGAACTAGAAAAGACTGACAAAATTTACTACCTTAAATTTACAGCGTCATTACTACCTCCTTGTTTTAAGCTTTAGCATGACGTAGTGTTTGATATTTGAGTTTATATTGACCAAGCAAGCAAGAAAATGACCGCGATTTTCTAATCGGTTGCACGAGTTGAAAGAAGTCCGTGTTCGAAACAATCTGGCTGTGATTTTCAAAATTTTCCATTTTCGTTGCTGTGCTTCGGCAGAAATAACCTATAGGAGTTGAAGCTTCCCAGCGTGCAGCGTGCGTATAACTCAGTTATACCCACGCTGCACTGTGCATTATCTGATTTATATGCACAGTCTTTACATAGGAAAAGTGCAAAAGAGTTGTATAAATATAGGTTTTTGCACGGGCCAGCATGCACTCTGTATTTTAAGGCACGAATACTTGTGAAACTCCGAGTGCGGGTCACGAGAGCGCGAAGCGCACGAGTTCCCTGCGCGGGGGTTTCACAAGTATTTGGACGTTTATTAAAGAGTGCACAATGTAGCGTGCTACAACAAATTTGTGATGTGGTTTACTGTTAATTTGAATGCGTTTAATCACAAGAAATGTGAAACTATGCTAAGCATGTCTTCAGAAATTTCCCAGATAACAGTCACATCCATGTCTGTATTGTAGGCAGTACACCAGGGTGTACCCGGCCCTTTATGTATTATGCACTCTTGTTCAAAGATTCCTGAACTTCGTGTAGTCAAAGAAAGTTAATATCGCCATTTATCTGCATATTTTAGTGTTATAGCTTCTTAGAATTATAAATTTTGATTGTCACCAGTAATTATGGATGAACCAAATCGTGACCAGGTCGAATAATTGGATAGTTGTGATCAAGCGGCAATCAGTGAAGAATTTGATGATTGTGCCGAACCTACAGACTGTTACATATCTATTAGCGGCACAAATAGCAGTATTAGGTAGGTACATAGAGAACTCACGGGTGAAATCCCGGCCGGCCTCAAACACTAGTTACGAGTTACGACTACGTAAAATACAGCTGTCTCATTTCAACTCTTCGACATGAACATGCGATAACAAGTAAACAATTTTTGAACATGGATTTCTCGAAGTGTGAGAAAGCTAAAGAAAAGCGACCAGTCCAGGTGTCAGAAGAAAAGAAATGTCTTCCCGAGGGCTACTTTTTCTGAAATCTTTTAATGATCAAATAAGCTCAAGATTTTGAGAAAAATGTACATTTTGTCTGCTTTTCGTCAAAAGTTTCAAGTTTGGATGCTTATTTCTCTCGAACGGAAAGACAAAACGCGAAACCACGAAAAATAGCTCTCGGCAATTGTCCTAAAAATGCGTGCATAAAGCCGTTTTCTAATCGGCTACATGACTTGAGAGAAACCCGTGTTCAAAACAATCTGGTTGCGATTTTCAAAATTTCACATTTTCGTTGCTGTGCGTAGGCACAGATGACGCACAGAGGTCTCCGTTGGGCATAACATGTGCTTTAGGACTACGAATATGATCAATACTTGACCGCTGCGCTGTTGAAACTGTCGAAATCTTGCAATATTTGATTTTTCGAAAAATGGCCAGTATTGGACATCGAAAATAAATTTTCGCTGCAATCTCTTAAACCATGAGGAATACTCTCAAGTGCAAAGTAGTAGGTAATGGTGAGAGGATGAAAGTTTGTATGTGCATGCTGAATGCAGTGCAAGCTAAGACGGATTTACCCTAATTTCTCCAATTCTCATATTTTCACGCCGCGCCTTTTCTAAAATGTTTTATAGGCTAAATGATGTAATTGTAGCAAATCTGAATAAATTCCAACAAGAATTTTAAATCCCAAAAATACAGAAACCCGAACCAGCACCTTAATAAGCTAACTTAACTTGAATTGCTACAACTAGAGTTTGCACAGTTAAACTAGTTTGGAGCTCCCCCCCCCAGAGGGTTCCCTCACCCCCACCCCCCAGAATCCGGAATTTTATGGTTTTTTGGGCAAAAATCGGAAAATCCGGTTTTCCGACGGCCCTCGGCCGCCGGCTCAACCCCCCTCCCAGTATTTCCCTCCTGCACATGTCTGGTTATGTCATGCTAATATGAAAAATGCAGCACTAAGATCTCCACAATATTTTCTGTTTTAGTACAGTCTGTGTTTGTTAGACAACAATTGAAGACAAGACAACGGGAAAATACAATTCAATTTCAAAACAGTAGTATCCAGCTACATTACGTACTTTAAGACTATTCGATAAAAATTTAAACACTAAAATACCTGAATACCAAAGGAACGGGCGGTTAAGAACTGCTTTTTCCATTTACAATCAGACAATTTATGTGCTAACCAAGAATTCGAAATCCTGAGCAAACAAGCTTATCGCTTGCGGAACAGAAACTAGGCTAACCCCAAAACTGCTTCTGATTCGGTTAATTGAAGCCTGCTGCTGGTGTTCAATTACAGCGAGAGTTATTTTCTGACATTCCCGGAAATATTGAACCAATCGTTTGAATATGACTGCAAATTATAGTCTGAGAGGAATTTAACTGCTCGCCAAGTTTCAGGGAGAACGTTAACTACAAGCAGGAAACATATGACAGTACACTGAACAGCATGAAGAAACTAACAGCTTATATAATAGCAAGATTCACCAGGATATGCAAATGAGCTATGTTGATAAATTATGTAAATTGGCATCAGCTTGAGCTCAGACTCAAGAATAAGTATTCCGTACTGTGCGGCATCTCAGATGCACAATACTCTACTGGATTTGACTGAACTCGATATGATAATAATTGGAGTTACACGTGTCGGCATAACTTTTGCTGCAGGCTGGTAGCTGCAACCACAGAAAAGCTTTCGCTTCTTCAATTTGCAACAGACAAAAGGTTAAGACATAAATTAACATCAAACTTTTTCTTTTAAAGATAAGTTGGTGAACATGTCTTAAAAATTGTATAGAACGGTAAACATTTTAGCATAACAGCAGATATGACAAGGATAATATGAATAACTTTTGCTGTGCTTTGATATAGTGGCTATATTGTATAGAGTGAACCGTGTTCAGAACTACTCATATACCGTTGTTCGACATATTCAATCCGGAAGCAGCACACAACGTGCCCTACCTAGCTTTGCTGTAACGAAAGTAAAATTAACGAAACTTAGCGAAGCTCAAAAATCCAACTTCAAGCAATTTATCTTCACGAATATTTCACAAAATTTATATCTTGACTGTGACAGATAATCACAAAAACAATAACAAACACCGAAGGCTGCATACATTCCAGCATAAACGTAATTCCATTTCCACTTTTCAATTCCAAATTTGAAATACCAATATACCAAATTGATTGAGATTATGCTGCGCAGCAGGTCTCTTATGTTTGTTCTCACATCTCGGATCCTCATACGCAGTTTGCTTAATAAAGATACGCTTCACGATAAATGTATGTGTAGTGGTTTAAGATTGGGCCGGCTCCTCTTGCATGCGAATTTCTTATTTCCAAAGACTCAATGAGCTTAAAAGGACTCCTGTAATTTCTACAGGTTTTCTGTACAAAATACTAAAGACGCCTGTAGTTTTGTTCAACTTTTTTGACAACCCTGAGTCAGGTACCAATCCTGTAGTTTTTGCAGGACAAGACCTATAAATTTTACGGGAGCGACCTGTTATTTCAAAAGGGGGGAGGGGGCGCACGCTCCCTAAATGTTTTCGGCAGGGAGCGGCGTTACAAAAGTTTCATCCATGGGGTGTTGAAAAACAAAAAATTTGAAAAAATTCAAAAATTTCAGTTTTCAAAAACTGTAATCACTGTAGCCCTTATATATTCTGTTTGCATTATCAGTCGAGTACTTTCCTGCAGAGTAAACCTGTTAACCAGTGAAAGCTACAGATTTCATTTGTATTAAATACTAGTCTAACTAATAATCCATGCCACCAAAGCAGGTCCTGTAAAAACTACGAACGATGTCCTGTAGAAACTAACGTGTTTCTAACTGTTCTTTGCTATTAGGGAGATTCAAATGTTTGGATGGTTTTGGTCTGGAATTGAACATGATTGAACACTTTTCTGGTCGGTCTGGTGTTCTCCGTCCAAATATGCAAATGAGGTTGGATGGGACTGAGAACTGGACATGGAACGTGGACTGCACTATTCAACGCTGCCTAATTGACAAGAGTTAATCACTATAAACCTAAAGCTAACTTAATACTAGCTACTTTATTTGGAAACTTACGAAACAGCAATTCTAACGCCTAGGGACTCAATATTGGCTGTGAACGTAAACTAGAGACCAAACCAGGAATTGTTACCTAATCTACGGTTACCCAGCGCTAAACTAGACCTGAATTCTGCCTGTTACTGTCTGAACACTAAAAGGTATAAACCTGATCACGAGCAGTATTTAGCCTAATATTAGCCTTAGAGCTGAATATGAAAATGAACTTACCTAAATTTTGACCTCCGCCAGTTGACCTACCTAATTATCACAGCCTGCACCCATTCCTCGCCCAGGCTCCACATGTTGAGAAAGATAACCTACGCAGGCCTCCGGAGTCCAGGAACTGCGAACTAATCTACAATTCAAGACAATTGCTGTGTAATGCTGAACAATTACTAGATAACTAGAACACTAAACTCAAAACTATACAAGGCTCGAACATGGGTTCTTTTCTTGGTCCGGATACGTGTCTAATTTAATTATTATTAATTATTAACTACCTACTTATGTACTGATTAAGTTACTTTAATTATAGTTAATTGGGCTGGTCTCAAGACCTAAACTGGAGGTTATTTACATGAGTAGCCCCAAATATACAATTTCATCATTTCTTGCATTCATACTGGACACGCATCAAGACCACCAAGTGGGGGATATTTACATGAAGAGCCCATCACGTATACAACCACAAATATTAATTAAACTAATTTAATTACGGGGCACCAAAACCTCCTCTGCGGAGGGATTTCTATGAGGAACCCGGAACTTGATAATTAACGTAACTTAAAGACTAAACGGGAGTACTTACTTTACTAATTACTACCTAATCATCTTAATCTAATTAATTTCTAGCTACGTGCGTTCGGATTCGGCAATGGCCCGTGTCATGGCCACTTCCACGTGATTGCTCGTGTGTTGTGTGAATTCTGCGTGTAGAATTAAGAGTGTGTTCCGGAAGCCAAAAGTCGGATAGTAATTGCTGTCGCAATTATCATCAGAAACTACAAAAAACTACAACACTGTTTAGATTAAAGGGAAGCTGGTTTTCCTTCTAAACGCTTAATAACTAGTCAGTTTAAAGAATAAGAGGAAGAGTTTCGTTTTTAGGCATTTTTGGACCAAGCCTATTCTTTTGGCCGGCAGAATTAAAATCAGCACAATTATAGAACTGAGAATAGTTTTAGTTGGCACGGCGAAAGATATGGCTGGCGGGCCTGGCCGCAGGCTGTGGGAAAAGTGTAGTGTTCTTTTGCGTGGCAATTCCGGGAAGTCAAGTGACATCCCGGGCTAGGGGGAACAGGGAGGGTCCTACGCTCACTGCCTAGATTTAGATTACCCCAAATATTTGATAAATTTCTGCAGTTTTGGGTTATTTTCAGGGTTGGGTAAGAAGGAGAAAACACCGGGGAAAACGGGCTTTTTGAACTAGGATGGAGGACCGGAATTTAAGAGTTTTAGATCACCAAGAAGTGGTGATTTTGAAGTGAAAGATGGTTAAAATATTGGGACGAGAATTCGGAGTTTCAGACGAGAAATTGGGAATTAACTGAGGTTGACTTGCGACGACTAGGAACTAGCAAGTCAACCTAAAAACCTATACCCAACATAACCCCAGAGGGTGGGGCGAAAGGCCCATACCCTCCAACATGTGCAAAACGGCATAGAAAGCTAAAACAGGGGGACTAGGCCCAGTTATCAGAAAAGTGCGAAATTGTCATCAGGGCCCGAAAGCCCCGAATGCGTTTAGACTGTGGGTCCTGGGGACCTTCACGGGGGCATACGGGCTCCCAGGATTTGCAGCAGAATTGCCCCTGTGGACCGTCTCGAGGGCATAAGGGTCCACAGGAGTGTTCAGTGTGCTGTTCTTGTGCTGGCAGCATAAACAAGAATGCGTGATATGAAATTTCAAGTATGTTTATCACATAACTATTTTAATTTTACTACCGGGGTTGCTAGTTTCCAGTTCCAGTGCAGTTAGAACATTTCCTCGGAAACTTTTTTCATCTAAGATTGGACAGCAAAATTCCAGCCGAGTCATGTCATTTTCATGGAATGATTTTATGCTTAATCCCAGCTGTGTTGGTTCTGCGGAATCTTACTATAATGGTATACTCAAAATCTTTTGATAGGCGCAATAAATCATTGCACGTGCCATATTCTAGCTTGGTTAGTTCCGTAGCAATTTATTTTTTCTTTCGTTCGATTATAGTTCGGTTTTTTAACTCGCCTAGATATTTGTTTATCTCGCCTAGAGGCGAGAAATTTGTAATTGGTTGAGTCTCTTTTTCAACTACATTCTACAAATGATCAAAATACTTGCTGTGCTCACTGCAGGACCTATTAGCTGGCTGTTTTTGTAGGAGGGGGGCTTGGTTGAAACAACATTTACTATTAAGCATTTTGCCAAATCCAAAAAATGTCCCTCGGCCCACATGTCATTGATATCCTGGCACACGAAGAAATTTTGGCCGATTCTACAGTTTTGAGAAATCGATGTTCAAAAATTTTTGGTCTATATTCAGTCTGTCAGATGTCAGCATGTCAGAAATGTTTTGCTATTTTTTGCCAATTTTGCTAGTTTCGTAAGCTCCTGTTAATGTACAGATAATAAGCTTTAATACGATGAATAAAGCTCTTTCCAACTCCCAAAATTGCGAAAGTTATAGCGTTTCGAAAAATCAGCACAAAAGCACTGCACAAAGGGATACCAGCACCTTAAGAAACAAGATTACCTTTTAGGGTGGGGTAGTGCTCGGAACGGTTCAACTGGAACCGGTAGAACCGGAACCAGAACTGGAACCGGTGGGGATCTGGGAAGTATCAAGTTAAAGTCTAAAACCAGATTTTTAATGCAGAGGAAAAAATATAACAATCTGTTCTACAGAATTTGCAAATAATGAATGTCGCACCGACTTTAGCGACAGAAGTTAAAGTGAATTTATACGTAAATTGCGTTTAAGGAGTGAAGCTTTTTCCAAAACGACAAAACCAACAAAACTAGCGATCCAAACGAATCATGACCCACGAAGCGATTTTCATTCCTGTAATGAAGCCTTTATAGTAAAATTAATTTAAAACTGCATTGATGTTGTACATATCAATTGTCATTGTGCTTTTTCTTGCCCTCACCGTTCGGGATGTGATAGCCCACCTGACGTGGTTCCACTTAGTGCTCCAGCGCTTCTCCGAGAACGGTCAAATGTAGAAGTCTATATAATGATAATTTCAATGTAACACAAAACGTTAGATGTAGTTAAATATTTGTAGCACTGTCAGTTCAGGATGATGAAATGTTCGAAGAATGTTGTTATTTGATTTCGTGGACATGGGTTTGAAAATATGGAACTGCTCTCAATATTTTGGCTCGATGATCGTAACAAATCAAAATTATCAGGATGAACAATATGCTCAGGAGAACAATTAGGACCGGTAAAATAATCCAAACAGATACGCAGAGGTCATATCCTTCTTGAGTCCTTTTCCAGACCTGCTTGGGTGGCAAATGAAGAAGTGTGGCATTGCCTGAATGGACAGACAATTTATGACGTATATACAAATACAAAACTAAACCAGTTTTTGTTCAGCTTTTCGTTAGCTCAGTACAAGCTAAAGTTGTAAGCTTAACATGTAAGCTTATACTGAGCTAACGAAAAGCTGAATCGAAAAACGGACTTCAGATTCGTGCTCAGCGCCCCAGAAAATCCCTGTATGAAAGTTTTCGGCAGAATTTTTTTCAAAAAATTTTTTGGTTCCCCTTGGTCCCCCCTTACCAAACAAAAATTTAAAATTTTTTAAAATTTTTTAAAATTTTAAAATTTTTGAATTTTTGAATTCAGCAGCCTCCAGTATGCACCCACACCAAATTTCAAAGTTATTGGTCAAAAAAATCAAAAGTTAGGGCTGGGGGGGACAGCGCAAAAGATCCTGTAGGAATTTGGTAAGGCCCATAAAATTGGAAGAGGAAAGCAAAATCCTTTAATTGCTCGCCTGCTGAAAGCTTGGTCTTATTCCAATTACGCAGAATCTTTAGTCTCAGTTTGAGGTCATTGTTAAAACTCAAGTTTCTGAATCAAATGGACATCCGTTTCATTTGTCGGGATCAAAGTTCAAATTCCTGGAGTTTGAAATTTTATAAATAGCGAAAGCATGTAGATGCATGTTTGCAAAGCACTCATTGCGTTATTACAACTGAATTGCAGATTTCCTAAATTTTAATTCAAAGTGTACTACAGTATTCTGATTTCGCTGGCTTCATTCTCTTCTTCACATTTCTGTGTAAGTGGAATCCTCAGATCTGCTGAAGGTCATTCTGTGTTGGTGGAATCTTGAGTTTTGAAATTTTTTTCTGCGTCAGTGGAATCTGCGTAAGCGTACCAAACCTAGTAAATTGAAGTAAAAAGGTCAGACGTAAAGGCCAATAGCCTGGGGGCCCCTATCAGATTCTCCAACTAAGTACCTAATTACGCAATTAAGCCGAATTGAAACGCAAATATAACCAATAAATAAATTTAGTATAAGCAATCAAGTTTTAAGGTGAATGGATTACAACATAGTTTGACTGTAACTGGATCTATTTAAAATGTTTAGAAAATTGTTTGTTTAAATTTAAAACTAAATGAATTGCTAAAAAGGCTAGAAACTAAAGTTGAAATTAATCTCTGTAACTTAGCTAGCACAAGTTTGTTTAATATAAAAGTTAAAAGTTTAATGCATTATAGAAAAGCTTTAAGTTTTAATTGTGCTTTCCACCTCTGTTTAATACAGACCACCATCTTAGCGGGAGAGCAATTAAAGGATTAACTTTCTCTTCCAAGCTTGGAGGTCACACCAAATTCCTACAAGCCGGTGAAATAATACAAATTTAGCGATCCACGGCAAGCAGGAATTTCGTTTGAAGTGAGTGGTTTCCCTTCCTGAACCTTCTTACTTCAAACGATGTTCAACGATTAATGTTAAAAGAAAACATGAATAATACTGAAAAATATTAGATTTTCTGCTGTTGTTTCCAAGCTTTGAAAAGACATCGAAAGTGTTGATGTACTTTGAGCAATTGGTAAAATATACCTTTTGAAAATCTGCAAATATTAAAACCTGTGTCTTGCATAGTGATACTCATACAAAGTTGAATCTATTTACACTAGAACGAGCTAACAATAAGATGCCAAACTTCATAGTCGGGTCAGGCCCTTCTGATATGGGTACCAGCTGCAAGTTTGTCAACGCCGACCTGGAGTCAGTTCAAACACGGACAGAGTTTATCGAGCGACAGTCCTTCAAATCGGCTACCCAGGCGAGAGCTACCCTGATAGCTCCATTTCGGCGAATAACTGGAAGCAGTAGTTTCCGCGGTGTTTGAAATCCAGGATTAACCCAGCTCCATCATTTTGATTTCTACTGAGGGTAGACCCGCCACATTATGAGATCAGCAGTTTGGAACGCTCCCAGGGTCCAGGGCTACGGAAATGTTGTGCTGGGCTGCGTCAGTTTTGCGAACTGTCCTGGGCAGGTTGTTGTAGACTTTAGCAGAGACGGCTTGCTGCAGCCAAGGCGGAGGAGTCGGCTTGTGATTGGTTCTCTCTGAACAGTTTCCAAGCCAACATCCTCGACAGTATTCAAGGCGCAGTATCGACATGCTGTCAGGGATCTGTGGCGATACCTCACTTGGCCAGTGGCAACTTCCAGGGGTTGGGTTATCAGTTGCTGTGCGTAGAAATTTTTCGTAAGTGATTGCGCAAAGCTGACTCTTTCTGATAACGCTGAAGTGGAGATTTCTTTCCAGCAAAAGGCAATCGGTAGACGTTGTTTCTGTGCATCCGATGATGATTTTACCATCTTCAGTTTCAATGGTGACCAGTTTTTTCCTACTGCATTTGGTCGCATATAGAAGCCAGACCTCTGCGCAGTATTCCAGAGTTGATCTTATAAAACGCAGATGTAGCTTCCGGTAGTTTCTCGCTCACACAACAATGTCGCACCCTGACGACACGCAGGGTGTTGGCCCCTTTACTCAGGCTTATCTTAAGACTGTGCACATCATCGGTGAAGCTGTGTGTTCTATCTGAGGTAATCCCAAAGAATACTGGTGTTGGATTTAAGGAAAAACCTGGCCGCCAAGAGTAGTCTTGCTATATATCTGGCATCATTAGTACTTTGAGAAAGAAGCGACCTCGCAATTGAATATATTGATATTCATGTTCCATTTTTCTGCTCTGTTTTGAAATTGATCTGCGACAGTTTCTGGTTGGGCGCGCGTCGGGTTTGCTGAGCTGTCTCTTGTCCTAAGAGCGTGATCATCAACGAATAGTGAAACTCTAACACCCTAACAGCCATGATATCGCTTACAGCGATAGTACGGCCATTTCGGAATTCCAGCAGTCAACCATGAAGATCTGTTAGTGATTCCATCATGATGCGGGTGTCATTTTCTGAGAAGTGCGGGGATTCAGACTCGGTTAAACCCTCGGCTGAAATCGCTATAACAACACCGCCCGCTTGCCTTGCTTGCTCCGGCATTCGTTCTCTGGTTTCTGCAGATTTGCGGACCTGCCGATGGACCATCAGGAGTGAATTTGCTCTGTCCTTGTTGCATGTGACAGGCTCATCGCCATCCCTGAATCTTCCCTGAGCTCTGCTCCGGGTTCCATTTATCGCAACCTGCACTTGCCAGATCAGACTGAGAGTCCAGTTGACTGGCGAACGACTAAGAACGCTTTTAAGCACTAATGATTGGACCAGGACTCAGCGAAGGATCGTTGATTGCATCAGTTCTGGCTACTTGCTTTCTTCCATTGAATAGGCTAATTCATTATCGCGCCAGGAATTTGGATTTAGCCGACACCCTTTCTGAATAGCTGTAGCAGCAGGAGAATTGCTCCATCTTCTGCATTGTGTTAAAGGAGTGTTATATGTTATACTCAACAAGGAATGACGGTAATAACTGTAGTCGTTTAGAGCAAAATCATTCTTGAAACAACCATGAATATTACGAAACTGGTACCAGCCGGACTGTAGTGCCAGCATGCTTTCGGCTGCACCAACATGCATGCACCCGGCCGGCAAAGCATCCAGTATCCGGATAGCATTTCGAGCTACGATGCCTGTCGGTCAGCAACACCAAATTCTAGTCCTGAAAATTTGAGGACTAGTTTTTGGCAATTTATAGTTTACGTCTAAGTTGGAATGAAATTATTCACTAGCAACTGAAGGTGTGCGCAACCACTGTGATGCACGCAACGGCTTAAGGCTTGCCTACCAGCCCTCATAG
The DNA here is from genome assembly GCA_030248195.1 of Trissonchulus latispiculum. Taxonomy (NCBI): domain Eukaryota; kingdom Metazoa; phylum Nematoda; class Enoplea; order Enoplida; family Ironidae; genus Trissonchulus; species Trissonchulus latispiculum. Next base: position 14,942 of record JASAND010018574.1, read on the forward strand.
TCTGCCTAGCGGCACTTTCCTGGCGGTACTTTCAGTTTGTCTAGCGTTACTGCTGGTTTTAGGAGCAAAGCTTGGGTTGCATGAAAAGGCCTTATCTTAGTGGATCCATTCTGGTAGACTTACAAAGATATGCATATTGTTAACCCACCCGAATTCTTCAACAGTTTGGGATATAATTTATTACCTTTAATTCGTTCGCATAGAAACGGATGTTCTTGAATACAGGAGTCAGCCATATACATATTCATGCTGTCTTCCGAACGAAAATCCAAATAGACACAATCTTGAATTTTATCGTTTCCGCGGACGACTACTCTAAACACGAGATCTAGTGAACCAAAGAGACGTACTACCATATATTTATTGTTTGAGGCCGGCCGGCTTATGCCGGCCGGCGGCCGGCCGCCGGCCGACGACTTTTGCTCGCCGGCCAGCCACCGGCTACCGGCCGGCCGGCCGGCCGGCCGGCCGTCGGCTGGGATACAAATCACAAATTAGAAATTTACAAAATACAGCAACTAAGCTTAAAATGGACTCCAAATCTAGTTTTGCTAATTTTTTATGCTATACAGTGCTATTTTTCTAAGATAACTTCCGAAAATAAATATCTTAGCAGTTATAATAACTGCACTGCAAACTGCTCTAGGCCGGTAGCCGGCCGGCGATCGTCCAGCCGGCGGTCGGTCGGCAGCCGGCCGGTGAAGCCCCGGCCAGCCTCAAACACTACATATATTAAGCATAATATTAAGCACTTTCTTCGAAATGTTAATTAGAATAGAAACTGAAGTCAGAGGCTATAACATGTAATAGGAAGGAGACAAAGTGACCAGCTTAAAAGCATCAATCCAGCATCTATTATCCCTCGCAGCTATTGCGCATGGTGACCATACAGCTGTTAGTGGTAAAAACACTGTGCTCCTTTGCCTTGCATACGAGCAAGATAGATGCCAGGTGCCCGATTTTTTCGGGTGCCTGGTGGTGTACAACTTTCATTTCTTTAACTTAGTACCGGAGTCGAAGGACTGAGATTGTGTGTTCGCCCCAGCCTCATGTTGTGATGACGGGGTTCGGGCGAACCATTAAAAGTCATGCTAGCTATAACTGGTGGAGCCAAAGGTTAGTGCCATTAGGTAACGGACAGGCTGATAGCCCAGCAACGACGACGACGCCCTTCAAGCTAAAACCTTCAAGCCCTTCAGTGTGAAGATTCGTCATTCCAATGCTTTCCACCTCTAATCCAACTTACGAGACTCACGCACATTTAGTTGGAACAGTCAGGAGAAATGAAAACATGTCTGCTTTAATTTCTGTTACTTACTCTTTGGGAAACAATTCAGTGTAGTCTATATTTTGGAAAACACCTTCCTTGTTAGCATCATCCATACCAATCCAAGTATGTCTCTGTGAAGGAAAGTGTTTGTCTAAAATAAAATTAAGTTATGAAATTTACATTTCCGTAAATTGAAGTCTCAGGATGTAAAAGCTTTATGTTCATGCGAAGTACAAGTGTAGAGTCTAAACCACAGTCCCTTCCCCCACACATTTGCTTGTTAACCTACTGAGCAATAGGTAGCTTTCTGTTTCAGAATTGATGGTTGCCAGATTACTCTTATCGTTATGGCAGTGCATTTGAGCCTCAGCCCAGACGACTTGATCAGGCACTACTTTGTAGCACTTGCCCAAGCTTTCGGCATTTTCCCACCCGGGTGGACATTGCATTTTGTCTAAAATAAAAAATTATAAATGCGCATCCGCTCAATAATAGAATAGCCATACATCATAAAATATTTCTAATATTACATCATAAAATAGATTGCTCAAGACTCGAATCCAAGTTTTGTAATTATGTAAGACAGTTACGCAAAAGGATGACACACGGTCAAGTTTTCGTTATTCCCATGCACTAAACTCTAGCTGGTGCGTACTTGGCTATCTAGAACATGTGCCAACACGTTATGTAGCTCCCTCGATAGGTTACGTCCTAGATTGGTTCTCCCCTTGAAGCTGAATGAATGAGAACTGCAGCTAGAGGTTTAGTTCTTTTGGGAAGCGATTGTAGGTCAAACTTCATTCCCCATCTTGTACAATTGTTCTTTCCATCTTTTATTTCCGTCGTTATGTCTGGAGCATGTCGTTTTTATTTTATTTACGTCATATAATTGAGTTATTTTGATAGCTATAAGTGATATATTTTATGAATTGTAGTTACTATTAAATAGTATTCACTAGTTGTGCTTATTTGTTAAGTCATAAGAGTTCCTAGGCTAAGTTCGAGTTAGTCTACGTGTGGTTTTGAGGTGACGAGAGCGTCACCCACTGAGTAGGGTACTCACACTTGGTGAGGCCTTCCCGCCTTCCCGACAGGTACCTGCAGAGATGGTTTGTCAGTTAGTTTTGCCAGATCTTTTCGCGTGAGTTGTGCTCACATATTATGCAATGATACTTCTGTGTTAAGTTAGTTCACACAGTACAGTTATAGAACCGTAGCAGAACAACTATTTAGCAACACACAGACACCGACACGCTATGCCAAATACCTAGGGCATCCCAAATGATAGCCCGTAGCGTAGCTAAACAAGTTGGTCCCTTACAGAGGCATTATCTCGCCGCGGAGCGTAATCCGTATAATGAGATTTCAGTAAATTTGATTTAAATAAGGAAAATGTATCAAAAACAGGTGTAATGGGTTTGTACTGAACACAGTTTTTCGGTCTACACCGCCGCGAGTACTTCCGAGAACAGAACTTTCTGGTTTTAATTTTTGCCTCCAAAGTAACACAATTGAGCACCGGAGGATGTAGTCATTCGCATCAATTCACTGACTTAACCTAAGTTTCAAAGGACTCTTGTTTCCGTAAAAACTTTGTCCAGCTTGCGAATGTGCTACCAAACGTCATTTCGGCCTACTTCTTTGCAATGTTTTTGTTTCTAGAAAGCAGAGAGGTTGTCAGTTACTACTCTACTACTACTCTACCCTGTACTACTCTTCTATTTACATATGTACTCTTGGAGTTATGTATGTTATGTTATTTGCCAAAAGCTGGCAACCAACTTTGATGAAAATCAATGTTGCCAACGTGTGGCACAAACGCGAAGCTCGAACCTGTTGCGTGTGGATAACTGATTTGTATAATTGACGATAAAATGGGATCCTGCGACTGTGATTTCCCTGAAATCTTCAGGTTGAAAACAATTTTTTGCATTACATAAATTCAAGAAATTCCTTAAAACGACAATTGCTGTGCGAAATCAGAAGATTTGTTATTTCCAACTGCTCTTCATGAATAATTATGGCTGACTAATCCTGCCTCAGTAGAAAATAATTTGCATAGTGTCCAAAAACGCATGAATATTGAATTTTTATTCAACGAAAGGGGACACCTTTTGAAAAATGTTATAAAAAGAGTATTAAGTTATTACAGAGCAAATTTTCATTAAAAATTGAAGTTTTCAAAAACAATAAATGTGAGATGTTTAAGCAGAACAAATTAGCACTTTAAAATGGCTATCTGAGTGTTCGTGCCAGCTCCCCCCTGCGCAAAAACAACCACATAGTGAGGCGTGTGATGAGCATAGGGCACTTTCTGAGCGTAAGGTGAAAGCAGTTCAAAAAGGAACAAACCCAAGTACACCCAAGTACCCAGTGCCCATTACAAATATCTCCTCTGGGCGAGATAAAGCTCTAAGCCTACTCCGTCCGTAAAACCTAGCCACGTGGAGCAGCATAGATCGCTAGGCTTCAGTAACATTGAGTAGCCTCGACCATCTATAAACATAGTTTATCCTTTTCAACAGGCTGCACCATATGTAGCCTACGCACGGTGCAGGTGCAGGTTTTTCAAAATTTCATTACCTAATTGACGCAAATTGGCAAGCTTCCACTTGTTTTCACCACTATCTCCAAATTCATTCACTCTAATCATCAATCGTTCATTAATTTCTTACTGAACTGAATGAAGGACATGTTGGCTCCTCTTCGTTCAACCGTGGCATCTGATATCATTCGTATGTACATGGTTTTGCCCGAACTGATAATACTTCGAGGATTTTCGGTATCACACCATTTCACGTCTGTATTTGACGCACGTTCGGTGAAGGCTGAAACACAGAAACAATAAAAACTATCAACCTCCACCATAGGTTAATCATAGGGGGTTCCAAGCCCCCCAACGCAGACAAGGTACAAGCCCTATCGCCGCCGGGGACAAGGGGTAACGAAAACATGGATAAGAGGTAAATAAAAATAGCCGGAAAAAATTAGTTTTACAGTAAAATTTCGAACAATTTTCGGCTTCACCGGAATTTGTTTGCTAAAATTTTAATTTTTAGGCAAAATCGGGCAAAATTTGAAATTTTTTCCAAGAATTGAAGATTTTTTGCAAATTTTGGTAAAAAATTGCAAATTTTAATAAAATTTGCGTTATTATTTTGAAAATTTTACAAATTCTTTCTTGAGGTACAAGCCCACCAATAAAAATTTTTGTTCAAGGTAAAAGCCCCCTCAGAATTCTTTGGGGACAAGCCCCCCAGGACCCTACCCTACGTTAATGTATGATCTCCACCAAATCGATGTAATTTAAATAATACATTATAGTCAGGGGGGAAGTAAAACATTAATAGGGAAGCAAGCCTCCAACTTTTTCTTCGCTTGGATTTGGATCGGTCTGAGTATACCGTTATGTACCGTGGGCAAATACCTATCCAATCGTATATTCAAACTTCTCTTATACCTCACTCAGCTTTGGCAGTAGCAGGATTTGTCCATGTTTTTTACCCGCAAATCGGGGAAAAACATGGTGCGGGAAAAAAACATGGCACGGATTTCTACCAACCAACCATTTAGAATGGTTTAAAAGCATTGTTTCAGCTGTTTTTAGCGTGCAAAACTACCTCGGCACCATGCTAACCTCACAGCAAGCTTTAAACCCGATTTTTTGGTCAAAATGCTAAATCCGCCGTACCTAACCTGTTTGGGCATGAAACCTGCTGGGAAATGGCCATAATATGCAGAATATCACTAGAAACAAGATAGTCGTGTTAAAAATTGCAATATTCCATCATTTTTAAGTTTTTTCAAAAATTTCATTTTTACCATAGAAACTTATGAAACCTGGCATGTTGATGCTGCAAAGAAAATTTTCGAGCTAGCAGCTTCAAAAATGCTCAAAGTTGGCATAGTTTGCGGTTTTTAGTGGTTTTATAGCATTCTCTTTCCGATAGAAGCATTAGTTACGCCTTCCAGAAGCATACGCAAAAATTTTAAATTTGGTCACCATGTTTTTCCCCGCTCTAGTGGACCTTATGTGGGGAAAAAGCATGGTCAAATTTTTTACTGGGTGTACGCAGGGGAAAACCACTATTGCCATGTGATAGAGCAAGTCAAATTATGCCCGCATGCACATTTATAGTAGCCAAAGTTTGATAGTTGGTTAGATATAGACTTGCAAACTTTCGAAAATCCTTAGCATTTTGGCCAATTTTGGGAGGTCAACTTTGGTCAAGTACTGTACTTACAGAATCAAACTTAGAAACCAATCTGTTAGTTTATACTTCTAGACTTGCTCTTTCTAATGGGCTGTACTAGGCAGCTGCAGCTGCTATGGTTGGGGAGTAGGCGACCATGTTTTTCCCCTTCTTTTCCGTCATGTTTTCCCCCCTCTGACTATATGATATTAATAATAATACAGATATTAATATCACTGGTCGTAACAATGATTCCGTCTAACACATTACAAAATCATGGAACTAGAACAAATCTTCTGCAATACTGGCAATCAGCCAATATTGAATATGATGCTGTCAATCTATTCAATGTAGTGACGTTTGCTGATACTGCATACTTTTGTCTATTGTTGCAACATTTAACTTACTATCCTTCACTTCTATATAATCATCGCAATTGTGGAAATTTGGTCCTTCAAGCTCTGAATGGTGGATGCTTAGTTGGATTTGGTTATTGTCGTCATCCGCTTCGATAATCCAATTACAATCCATATTGGGATTGTATTTCTGAGCTGGTTCTTTGTAACCAGGAGTACGAAGCGTTGTATAGGTAGGGAAAGCCCTCAAACGTGCTGGCTTCTCCAACGAGGGACAACTTTGATCATCCACCTCTTGTGTCACAGCTAAAATGGATGCATGCCTTTAAGTTGCTTCATATTATGACGTCCTGAAAAAAGCGCTAGGTATACCTGGAGAAAGAATTGTTCCACCAGTGAAAGATCTCAGCTCTGGAATCAAGCTTTCGCTTTTGGGCTAAATTTAGACAAGCGTTTGACCATCCATCTCCAGTCTCATTTGTCATGCTACGTATAATCCCAATTTCTAACTACTGCTTCCACTCCTAGCTTGTGTTCGATTCTACTTCCCATTTAAATTTCAATTTGAAAATAGACATGATTTACCACGTGCTATGCTCTTCAATTAGCTGTACTCGTTACTACGGTAATCTGATGTCAGGTTTATTTACTTCAGACAAAATTGTAATCTCCGAAACCATATTATGCTCATAAAGATAGGGATAGCATGTTATGACACGTTATGACTAAATCAACCTGAAAAACCTAAAACTTAAAATCTACCAATAGAAAGCTTCATACGAGGAACGGTGGCTTCTTCACGAGTAGTTTCAACAGGTGGCTTTTGTGGATATCCGGTTGAACCTAAAGCGAGATAATGTACAAATGTTTTGTCTTATCAATGAATATCTGAACAGTTCATGAGTAAATTGCTTTCTTTTAATTTTGGTTATAAATCTGGGGAATAGATATTTCTACTTTGGTCAATAGGCCATAGCCAATTAGCTTAATGGGTTCCACGGAAGTTTACTTTATTCGTTTTAAGTAGCGAAGGAATGCCAGTAAAAATACGCACTTACTGATTCCCTTGGTTCTTATTATCCTTCATTTACTTTCCCGTAGTTAAAAATATCCCGTAGCTTGCAGTAGAAACTTGAGCAAAATTTCACTGGAAATACAATGGAAAATTTCAAATAACTATTTGACAACCCAATCGGAAATGTGCATCCGAGAAAGTCGGTTAAAACTGCCATACGGGGATACGCGGGATTACAGTGGGATTGACAATGTAACGACGAGCAGCTTGCTATCCTAAACATATTTTCCCAGACTCTATGATTTTTTGTATATTTTTCCATATAAGGCAACATCAATTTTTCCAGCCAGCAGTTTCGCTGAAGTTTTTCTGTCAAAGCTTATTTCGGTTTGAGCCTCTGCTAATTTTGTGCCTCCATCTCAAGCTCCAGTTTTGCTGTGTTCGCATTGTACTTGGGAAATGGCGAGTGTCCACAAAAAGTGTAATGAATAGTTGGTTATTCTGGTTCATATTTTCTGAATTTAAGGTAATAGTGATATGTACATAGGGCGAAAATGGAGGCTGCTTCAGCCTTCTTTCCCCTTTTGCCCGAGTGTGGATGTTTATAGCATAGACTCGTCGTTGGTGCAGTTAGTCTGCTGCTGCCTAAGATGTTTAGCGAACACAAATTTGCTTCTATCTAACGACTAAGTCAATATTTGAACTAACATTTAAACATTTGCCGTCAGGGCTAAAACTTGTTAACAATCAAGTCTTTTCTCACAAAATACTTTTTCTCGATTTCCGAGTGTATCTTGACAATGAAAACTTCGTAAAGTTTAGTTAGAAGGGATTTCTTTGAATTTTTATTACATCTTCGAATTACATTGAATTTTAAAAATTCTGAAGGCTTATTATTTTTATGGAGCAAATTATACACCGTTCGCAAAAGTACTGCCCATGATTTCCAGGACTCTGAGACCTTTGCGGCAACGGTGACATAAAAAGCGCTAGGCACTAGTTTTAAGAAACGATCAAACAACTAAGCCTATCGTAAAGCGAAGCTCGGTTTTGAAACACAGCTGAACCAAACGGTAGCTCCGTTTGTGAGCTACGTTTCCAATTTGAGATACATTCCTAATACAAGCATAAGCTGCCGGTTTAAGACATTATAAATTTACCCCTCCTTTTGGAGAGGGTCGTTCACCCTCTCCAAAATTAGGTTTCTTCCGGTTTCTTTGCAAAAGTTCACCCTCAAAATTTAGCCGACTGCACATGACTGATTACAAGTGTGATCAAATTTTACATTTAATAGAAGTAAATTAAAATTGTAAATAACTAAATAAATTCTTACCCATCCGCCTCTCGCACAAAAAAGGCAGTTTTCGAAGGCACGATGCGGCCTTATATGTGCCAATATCGTGTCCTGAAGACTGCAAGCTGCTGGTATCGTCAAAAATATCCAAATAAACGCAGTCAAGATTTCTTTCATTTAGTTGTATATTCGGACTAAAGCAGAAAATTTCCAACAAGACTGAAATACACAAACTATAATTTTTCGTTCACTTTCAATTCCATTCGCATGAAATGTGGCCATGCTTTTAACAAACTTCTTACTGCGTTTTAAACATTTAACATCCGGCAACATTTTCCCTGAGGCTGTGCAAAAACAGAATGAAGTTAGACCAACAGAAACTTTACGTCAATTTCTTGCGGCTGCGCTAGTATATTTCAAAGAGCTAAGCACCGTAGCGTCAACTGCCTGATTTACTATTCTAAGGTAGGTTTAATTCAAAGGAATTTCTGCTTAGCTTTGTTACGGCATCAGGAGAAACCTACCTCTACTAATATCGTTACCCAACCAAACTCGTCGGAAAGAAACCGTCGCCACAGCTCCCAAGTAGTTGTACTAACCCTACTGAGACAAGTTTACTCGCTCAGTGTGATTACGTAATTAATGATGACTCCTTATTTTAGCTGCGGGAAGATGCGCGTCTACGCATGTATATGAGCGTCTACATGCGACTGTGAGCAATGGAATGGAATGGAATGGAATGGAATGGAACCCGCTACAATGGAATTTTAAGCAGTTAAAGCGGCATGTTACTATCGAATAGAGTAAAGATAACGAACGCTTGGTTGCAGCTTTTCTACGAAGAAAGTCAACTCTCATCTGGGCATGTCCGATTATTTTTTATTTATATCCCTGTTACCACTCCCTGCCTTCAGTATCGATTCGAGATTGGGTGGACCAATCTGGCTGAAATTTATGTAACGTGAGGTAAGGCAGAGTAGGGTATGGTCCTTGCGCGCAACTGGGGAGTCCACTTCGAAATTGCTCGGCTTGGTGGTGTTGCAAATGGTGAAAGATGAAAATTACGGAAACCACGAAATATTGGTATCATTTAAAATGTCTTGTTGCGTTTAACATTTTTGCGTTATTTTGAAATTTGTCCAGATTCGTAAAAGCTTGTCAGTAAATTTTATTGGCGCACACGAAGTGATAAAACAACTTTTCAAGCTGCATATGTTTAACACAAGAGACCTCCACTTTTCCACTTTGAGTGACATTACTTGACAACTGTAACACTACGGCCTTAAGTTGATAAACTCGTAAAAATATACCTTTTATACAATAAAAGATGTAAAAGCCGATGATCAAAACCAAAAAGTCAAAAATGATCCAAAATATGACACATCAAAAATATGTAACTTGCTGAAAGTTTCCCCCCGCCCATAATGATGTTATTGCAAGCCAGGCAGGGAACAAGGGAATGTACCATAAGTGGAAAGGTTGACGATGTGTATCGTCATCTTGATCTATTACAATTTTACTGTTAATGTTTAACGTTACAATTACGACTGCTTTTGTGTTTCGTAACGAAGCAATTCAGTGAACTTTGTATGGACAATGCGTTGGACAGTGCTAAATCCAACTTTAAGAGTATTTTTCATAAGTGTGTTTCAAAGTATAACTATCTTGTGGCAGAAAACAATTCAAATTATAGTTTAGTTAGTCCCATTTGTAAAAACAAATCAGTTTCAATATGAATTGATAAAAAAGAAATGGGAATTGGTATCATTATGCCTCAACTGTTGACGCACAAAACGTCACGCACGCTACGGAGACAATAACAAGCAAAAGTTGTGTGCAAAAGGGTTGAAAGCTGTGGAGTTTAACTTTTTAAAAGTTTTGTGCCGGCTACGCAGCAAATGGTTAATATTGTGATGTTGTTGACGACAACATTGATAGCCGTCTCAGCTGCATTAGTGTCGATGGTTAGGACATCAGCCAACATCCGTGTTTTTATGCATTGCCACTTTAGGTTTTAGAACTGGGGATCGAATTGAGATTATTACACTTTATACTATGCAACATTTTCCCTACATATAGTGCAACCTAATTTGCATATCATCCACATCTCACATATAGCTTTCGTAACCGAACTTGTAAGTGGATAGAGAATACAACGCAATGTCACGCAATAAAACCAGTTTCCGAAACCCCCCTTTCATATTTATCACATGCGAAATTTTTCCCATCAAAATTTTATACTGTGGAGCAGAAAATAGCAGTACGAGGATAATGTATAATAGCCGGCTACGCTTAGGCGTAGCCGGAAAAACATGGCCTATATCTTGAGACACCTTTTCTGCTTTAGTTAATGTCATTAATTTAAGCTTTAAACAGTCTGTTTGGAGTCATATAACGCAGAGGTGCATATACTGTTTTTAACAATTCCTTACTGTATTTCTCTACCAATGCTTAGAATGATTTCTTCATCTATCTTGTGGAATTCTCGGCTTGGGCCTTAGCAATAATTAGCCGACTATGTTAATTAGTCAGTTGATATTTAACTTTTACATAGTTAGTCGGCCTGCGGGCTTTGTCAATCTACAGTATTTGCAGTGGTTCGCGTTAAAACTTATCTTTGTCCAGTAAATCGTAAATCAGAGTAAATTCAATGATGCCTTCTGTATTTTACTAGGGTAGATTCATCAGTTTAGGGATCACTTTCTAGGAGCGTTGCACCCTAGGGGTTTAACCTGCAAGGATTAACCTCCATAATTACCGGTTGGTTCCGAACAGTTAGCCTGTAGTTAATATACTAACATTGAATATCACTGCACTACATTTGGCAAGTACTAGCACTGAATTCCACACAAATTTGTTAGTGTCAGCAAAGCTTATGGATTCAGCACAAACCCACATGAAAAGGCTCCTGCTGAATTATACTCCATAGCTTATATCTAATTTCACAGCGTTGTGAGGCCATTGCAGTTACAGACTAACTATTGTTTCTGCGTTTTCTAGGCAACAGCTTTTGCCCACCTGGATGGACCATAGTCCAAGAGTTGGAAAGGTGTTACAAGTGGGTATCTCGTCAGTCCTCATGTGGGCAGAGGCTCAAATGCATTGCTATAATGACAAGAGTAATCTGGCTACAATCAAGTCTGAAGCAGAATGGTTAAAGTTGCTAGGTAATTTGGTGATTCTTTTGAGAACAGAACCAACAACCTCTTAGATGTTGTCGCCCAGTGTTGTGGAAAGGTGGAACTTCCTGGTTATGGTACCTAGGCCCTTGCCCTGGATAGGAAATGGCAACTACTTTTCTTCTCTTTGAAAGAAGACATGATTCTCCTTGTCCGGTACAAGGAGGTTTCTTGATGCTGCCCATATTACTCTGCCTTTGGCACCGACTAGTGATTTTGACGGCAGATTAAGACAGAAAATGCAACTAGCTACTGCTGCGGGTCTAAAGGCGTCAATGTAGATTTGGAGAACTACTCCTTTGAATGCTTGCCGTCAGACAGTGCTGGCTGCGAACTCTAATGGATAGTTCTGCCCCAAATGCCCTTCCACCCCACCCGATACTCTTATGTTCCCAGAGCTCCTCCCAGCC
>JASAND010018575.1:0-70441 GCA_030248195.1 Trissonchulus latispiculum
ATATATAGATAAATGATAACTTTCTCTCTCGCAGTTTACTCGATAAAATCGCTATAGTCAGAGTAGTGTAGTGACTAGGGTGTCCGCTTGGCACTGTTCCGGACACAGATCGAATCCTTCTTCCGGTATAATTTTGGTTTCACAATTGGCAGTTGCAAATAGCAATAAAATACTCCCGTCGGGGAGTTGAAACTAGTCAAAAGCTAACGTCACCGTACACTAGAACAGTATGATGAAAACAAACAAAACGTTGAACACATAAATCCCAAACTCTACGGCGGTATTATTCCCCTTTTAAGGGGTAACTTGTTTCTTTCTGGCTTCGCCGGATATTTTTACTGGAGCATCGCTGTGTTTTGCTAAAAATCGCCCAAAGAATGTTGTTTTTACTAAAAATCGCTGTTTATTTAAAATTTGCAAAGGTGAAAATAAGCAAATTTAGCTTAAAAACGGCGTTCTGACAAAAATTGCTTCCACAAGTGCACACATTACCACAGGGGTCAGTTAAATTTTACTTTGATCCGCCGCTTCCGATAACTGTAGGTGCTTTTGTGGAACTTTGGACAGTCTATCCTAGCTCCTTTGTCGCTGTTCAGTAGTTTGTTGGTATGTAGTCTGTAGTCATCTGTTGTCATCTGCGGTTGTGGAATTATAACGTCGCCAAAAGTTAACCGGGTCTCTGCCTTCTACCAGGCTAAATGCGTTTTCGAAACAGTGAACAATGCATAATTTTCAGCAAATTACAAACCTTGATTATTTTTCAAAACCTTGAGATTTAAATAGACTAGTCAGTCCTTACTACTTTAGCGTTGTAACATGGGCCTTTTTTGAGACTACATGAGCGCAACATTAATTTCTTGTATAGATGCACCGGGCCGGGTCCCAGACCGGGGCCTGAAAATTGTGGAAATAGGGGAAATTTCTTAAAAATTTTGCTATAATTTTAAGTATATATCGACAAAATTACTAGCGTTGTTTTCATTCAAATCGATGACTAATATAATAACGAACGATCTATACCAATTGAAACTTAATTTTGACTTTTAAAATTCCAAACTTTTGGCGAAAAATTGCCAAAAAATTACAAAATTTTGGTCTCGGTGATCGGAGATGAACCACCGAGACTGACATTGGGAGCCAAGTCCAGGTGCATCTCTAATTAAACGTATCTGTTAGTTTAAATTTTTAAAATTTTCGAATAGTTTTTGCTACTTTTTCGACAAACTTCGTTAAGTTGGATTAATTTCCATATTTCAGCAACACATCTCAATACACTATTAGGTAAAGTAGTTTGGAAGCTTTAAATCAAAGATTGTTTTTAATTATTGACAATTTTTAATAAATTTAACAACATAGTAATCGTATACCACTCGAAAAATTTTGCGGGTATCTTGCGGGTATAGTCGCCTGCGGGCCGCGGGGTGGGGCGGGGCGGGCCGCCAAAATGGTACCCGCTTCCAACTCTGCGTGTAATGTTAATAGCTAACGAAGAAAGCAATTTAGCTCATATGAAAACCAGATAAAACAAGTTGTCAAGGTATGTCATGGACATTTAAGGGGGGGGGTCCATTTTTTGGTCAGTTTTTTTCGACTTTCTCCGATGTCGCTCATTTTTACATATTTCATAGTCCAAACTGTATATTTTAACGAGTTTTTGCAATTAAAGTCGTAAGTCTTACGGTTGTTGAGTAATTTGGCCTCAAAGTTGAGATTTTATGTGCTAAACATAGGAAATGTGAAAAGTTGTCACTTTTTCACGTGCGCCAGAGAAATCTCGCGAATGGCAAAATGGATCCGCCCAAACTTTATATCATATTTTTGCCATGTTTCCGAACTGTGATTTGTAGGAATCAGAATTTCGATTTAGGCCTTTAAAAATTTTTGATGAATTTTTGAAGTATTAACATTTGATGTCTGTTAAATTTGGTGCCAAATTTTAATATTTCAAAAATTCATTAAAATTTATTAAAGACCTAAATCAAAATTCTGATTCCTACAAGTCACAGTTCGGAAACATGGCCAAACTATGATATAAAGTTTGGGCGGATCCATTTTGCTATTCGAGAGATTTCTCTGGCGCACGTGAAAAAGTGACAACTTTTCACATTTCCTATGTTTAACACATAAAATCTCAACTTTGAGGTCAAATTACTCAACAACCGTAAGACTTACGACTTTAATTTCAAAAACTCGTTAAAATATACAGTTTGGACAATGAAATATGTAAAACTGAGCGACATCGGAAAAAGTCGAAAAAATGACCAAAAAATGGACCCCCCTTAAATGACTAATGCATTAACAAGGGCATCAATCCCTGTGGTACATCTGGTGCAGTCTTGGCCAAGGTTAGCCCAACAAAACGTTTTTCCTAGTCGCGCCCATAGGCGCGACAGGGATACATATATAACCTCATTTGATCCTCTGTACTTTGTGTATATATATAAAAACAGAGCTTTAGCTGATACAATCATCTAATGCAAAGCACTAAAGTCAAGCCCAGTGATGGAATGGTCTTACTAACTTTTTATAGTTTTTAATCGAATACGTCATTGCTTTTTGGACAGAAAGACTGAATGAGAGGAGATGGGTTAGAAAGGAGATACTCAGACGGTAGCCAAAAGGGACGGAACTGATGGTTGCTTAAAAACCTGTTTTCTGTCATGTTAACAACTTTCTTGTATACTGCTGCTCCATGGCCTCTGCACGATTCCTGGCGCCGATGTTATCAAACCCGGGTTCAACCCCAAAATTTTGGGCTTGGCTAAAGGGTTGTAAAATTTTGGGGTTTTAACAGACAGCAATTGTTTTCACTCAATTTTCACTTCAGAAATCTATCTGCCTTGATAGAAACGACTCTGTTCGCCGAATTCACCTGCAAAAACTGCCTTCGAACTCTTTGATCTATTGGAAACCCATTATTTGTTTAATTAATTAATGAATAAATATACTGTTTGTTCAGTTTTCGGGTCGACGGGTAGTAATGCTCGCCCCCACGGCAAATATGCTCAGCATTGTTGTGGTAAAACATTTAGATGAGTCGGCAAGGAAAATGGTTGGAGCATTTTAAAACAACTTGTTCAATTGGACCAGAATTTGTGATTGCCCGAAAGAGTGCAGGTAATAATCTGTCTTCAATAGTTTTCAGTAAACTGCTACTTCATTGTGTCAGCAGTCTGAAATCAAACACATATAACAGAACCAGTAGACTAGAATAGAGAAAAGTTATTCTTTAATTTTTCAATGCTTTTAGTTCAAATCATCATATATTAATTGTAGTAAATTTTAAGGGGCCAGAAACTACTACAGCGCGCTAAAGACCTACGTTTTTTGCACTTAAAACCGTAATTCCTTTTAGAGTCATTCACTGTGAATCGGCACTATTCATTCATTACTTGGTGTGAAGTTTGACTATACGAGAGCTAATAAAATGTCGTCGCCTTCCTTTTGACTATTAGATTAGGATTCTAGATTACAGGTGAAATACCGTGGTGTGCGACATTGAAGAGGACGATTGAATTGTAATAAAACAGGTCAATTTGTGTTGAATTATGAATTAAATTCCTCCAATTCAGCAAATACGATAAACCGAAAGAACCAGTATCTTGCATTTGAATTTTATAACGTTCAATGACTGAAACCTGACTAGGATCAATTGAACATCATCTTCCTCTACCCTTTTGGCGGGGATAAAGTTCAATTGGGAACACTTAATTCATAATATTCCTAGATGTGTTTGGTTTATCACTGATCCGAAATTAATTTTTCAATTCAGCTTTTCGTTAGCTTACATATCGTAAGATTATGTTGTTAGCTTGAGCTAACGAAGAGCAGCACAGAAAAATTAATCTCAGATTCGTGTTAAACGCTTCTGAAACTCCCTGGAACCAACATTTGAGCAAAAATTGTGACAACCTTTTGGAATCCCGACTGTCTGCCCCCGAAAGTAAAAAATTTAATTATGTAAATTTTAAAAGGATTGATTGAATGTGCGCACAATCGCATTCTCACCAAATATTTAAAGTAGTAAATCAGAGACACAGACTAAATAATACATAATCCACAGACAAAACTTAAGATTAAATTAAGTTAAATTCGATAATTTTTTAATATTTTAATCAATCTTGAATTTGCATGAATTTCTAGACGTCTTCCAGTTGAGAAGGGGGTGATAAAGTGCAATTGGGGCTTCGGGGGATAAAGTTTAATGCTAGTGCTATTTTACTATAGAATCTAAACTTTGCTTGGTTCCGTTTTTGGTGTATTTCTTTGTTGTGAGGGCGATCTCAAGTCTGGATACCTCAATTCTAAAGTCCTTTTCAAAAGAGTATAGAGGAGTTTATAGAGTTAAGTGCAGCTGGATTCTGAAGCAATGAGTCAAAGAGTTAAAATAGTTAAAACTTTAATGTTAATTTTAGCTTAGAAGGTTTGATTGACATTGATAGATTCATAGTTCGTAGAGATAAATTAAAGTAAATTCGCAATGGTCAATTTTAATCAATTAATTTTATTTATTGCGAATTCTGTAAATTGTGATAACTATTCCTGTTGTTGTTCTTGTTGTTGTGCTAGCTATCATTTCTGTCGAAAAACCCGTTTGCCCTCAAATGTGAAAGCTAAAGTTTAAAGAATACTTGTAACCAACTTATGTTTCGATTAAGCTGCATTCTACAATTTCGAAACTATAAGCCATAGCTTAGCTAAGACCTCGGTTGCAGTTATTATTCTTAATAACAATGAAAGTCTGTCGCCCGGGGTGAAGATTGGCACCGGTGCAAAACGTCCGGGGGAAGTTTTGCACGGGCGGAAGATTTGTACCGTGACAACGCTAGTAAGCTTAGGAGCGCTCCTAAATTGGGCTTATGAAGCTAACTACTAGAAAGCCGTTTCAAAACGTCCCTAACTTAGGAGTGGGTACCACTGCTCCTAACTTTTGTCCTAAGTTAGCAGAATGCCAGTGTAAATTTAGGCGAATTCTTTTGAAACAGCCTACTAGCCTGCTCCGAAGACGCTCCTGGATATCCGTGGACTGCACCAATGAAGTTTAAGAATAGCAGCGGAATAGTAGAAGGTGTGAAATATTCGTTGAAAATGATAATAATTTATATTTCAAACTTAGCTACTTCGGTAGTTTGTAAAGATGGAGTCGTTTAGTTGGGAGTTAGAAGTTCAGTCTTGGTTGGGTTTAGCATCTAGTTGGTTGGGTCGTGGGATTCGGTTTATCCTTAAGGCAGCTGAGACTACTTTGTAATTTTGTATGATTTTTGGTTGTCTGGTAGAATATTTGATTGTGTGGTTTCGTGCGCTTTTTATGAAAATGTTTATTAATAATTTCGTGTAAAATTAGGAGATTCAAGTATCGTGTTTAATTTGTTAGTTTTAACTAGGATTTCGAGGCTAGGCACGAGGAGGAGCTGTAGGCATACACTGCCGATTGTGAACCTGCAGAAAAGTAGTCAAGTCCATTTTATTAGCAGTATAGGCAACAACATTTTTATTTCAATATTTCACAAAGGTTAACTACTGGATCCCCATTCAAACATCGGTCTTGGCCATTTGCTATTCAGCAACTATTCTTAAAGTTTTTTGCAGTCTAGGGCAAGTCTGCTTCTAAGTGCAGACTAAGGAGAAACCAGATTTGTGGGTCGCGGATATCCGCGGGTCGTGGGTACCCGCGGGTCGGAGTTATTTTTGTTCACACCAATTTTTTGCTAAATTTTGGGGTAATTTCACCAGAAATTTACAATTTGCTAAATTTTCAATTTTTCTTTAACTTTTAGCTCTTTTGGATGTGTTTATTCATTGTAATATTGCTTTTATGATAAAAATGTTTATTTCTATTCTGTCTTATCATATCCAAGTTGGGAGTGGAGCAGTGAACAGCAATATATAAAAAACTTCTGCGGTAGTCGCCACGCAGCTGTAAAAAATAAACCAGAATGGGGACTGAACTTTTATGAAATTGCACTTTATCTTCATAGCGTTGCCTAAATACGAAGTCTAGTGATAGATCGAATTCCCAACACTTTTGCGAAAACATAGCTTGCTCAGAACTAGCGAAGACAAAGACGAAATCTAATGCAGTTAGCTTTGAACTTGTCAAATTTTTGTTTGAATGTTTTAATACTTCACTATGTACATGTTTAGAAGGTTAATTTTGCTCGATGCATGCTATAGAGTACTAAAATGCGAAAATGTCGAAATTAAAAAAGTGGGTCGCCAAAATCTAAGTGGGTCGCGGGTCGTGGGTCGCGGGTCACGGGTCAGGGGTCCGCGGGTCGCGGGTACCCGCGTGTCACGAAATTGCGACCCACTTCCAACTATGGGATAAACGCCCCAGACTGTTAAAGATGCTCTAAATCTCTGAGTAAGTCAAACTCCAACCAGAAGCATTACCCAGCCGGTCATAGTCCAAACAGCAACAAGACACGATTTTTCCTGTTTTTTTCGCAAAAAAGGAATCTGGGGGACGTGAGCCGGCACCTCGGGTGCGGGAAATTCCAGATTTCGGGAGTGAACCGCCGTCGCCCCCAAGCACATGTATGCTGCCATTAGTAGATGCTTTCTAGACTACAATACCATGGTACCCTTTTGGCTTGCCTATTGCCACTTTCGAGCTAAATCACTTGACAAAGTAGAGAATTAGTAACGAAAACAGTTTTTAAATGCGTTTATTGCTAATAAAAGCGTCCTCATCTTTGGTTCTTTAATGAAAAGCTGTAATCGGTCACCAAGCTACAAAAATGGGTTCAATATCTGTACAAAATTGTGGATCTGAAGCATAAAATGAATAAATTGCCTGTGCCATGCTCGACTAGTGTCGCCGGCCATATTTTTAATCCCATGGCCGAAAACTCCAACTGTCGTAAAATTGTACTCTTTGTCATCAATTAATGCCGGATTAGAGCATAGGCTAAAACTTAAAGCTGTCTAGTACTTAATAATTGATTGGTTTTGTCTGTATTTTGTGATTAGATTCTTTAATTTCTAAGCTTCTAAATGGAAGTTACCGGCCTTCCTTTAATATTACACTTGTTCTTAGTAATCGTCTATAATAATTGCTTGGCAATTATTATTCAAACTTTGTGGCTCTATTCTATTCAGACTTTAACACAAAAATTTCAAGTTTACACCAAAGTTCTGAATTCCTAGGCCTTAACTCATTTTTTAGGTTGCAATTACCAGCAATTCAATCCTCGCAACGCACACTATGCACATAACGCTACGCTGAACGCATCACACACCCAGGCTCAAGTTTAGGAAATTGTGTCCGGGCCTAATATCAAGTTAGGAAATAGTGTCCGGGTCTAATATCAAGTTAGAAAATTGTGTCCGGGTCTAATATTAACTTAGGAGATAGTGTCCGGGTCTAATATCAAGTTAGGAAATTGTGCCCGGGTCTAATATCAAGTTAGGAAATTGTGTCCGGGTCTGATATTAACTTAGGAAATAGTGTCCGGGTCTAGTAAAAAGTCAGGACATAGTGTCCCGTTTCATGTGATATCGTATAATAGTCAGCAAATCTAAACGTTTATTATGTTTTACCGCATTGTTCAGCACGACTTGGTTCAGCAAGTTTGATTAGCTCAATTATGTTCTCGTGTTCACTAAACAAGCGCTGACTGCGCAAGTTTGTGTTCATCTCAAAGATTACCCAAAAAACGTGCAATTCTCAAATAAACAAAGTTTACGACAATCCAAAGAGCCACTAAGTTCGAATAATAGCTGCCGGGGTGTTACTCCCCAATGTTTCTGCATCTAATGGATTTTAACCCACTTGATTTTGGTGCCTGTCCAGTTCCACGACTTCGAGAGTGTCTGCATCATATCTGTCTGCGAATCCTGTCCGATCGGTGTAGTTGGCAATTACAGTCCTTTGGAGGCCTTGCTCTGTCGTATCAGTTGTGTCAGTTCAGTCCAGTTGGGATCCAGTTGATCCAGATCATACATGAGCAATGAATGAAGGTCTGGCCTATACAGCTTTGGAAAAATTCTGCGCGGGGGTCTACGAGCTTCGGGGGGGGGCCAATAGCTATTTTTACTACGATCTGCAAAAATTACATAATTACTGTCATTGGATTTGAGATTTGTGAGAGCTCCGCCAGGTTCACTTTCTTCATTTTCTTTCATTCTTCTTGGTAGTCGATACTACTACGGATTCAGCAACAAAAAATTACCTCATTATTTACCTAAGAACTTTAGAAAACAACTACCCTCAGACATATTTTTATAGATTATAGATTACTATCGATTAAATTATTTATAGATTATAAAAGCCTCGCTAGATATGCAGTCATCAGGTAGAGTCGTTGTAGGAATGTATCGTTACATGAAAAAGTTGTCGGCACAATTGTCTGCTTTAAGCGAACCTGGTAAAAATGGACCCATGCTTACTAATTTTTTACTGAATAGCCAATGCTTAAAGAACAATGAATGGTCCGACTGTACTTTTGACGACTTACATACCAAAGAAATAAAATTTAAAGGCTTAACATTAGCGGTTAATCCAGAAGGCCGTGGAAGAACTGGCACCCAATATCCAAGACTAAAAAGAAATCTGATTGTGTCCATAAATGATGAAATTGCGTCGTATTTTCCAGATTCAGATCTGGAAGTGTTCGACATACTGGACCCATCGACGTTTCTAGATTCGGGGCAGGGGTTTAATTTTCGCAGCTCTGACGCAGCGCTTCTCGCTGCGCGGAGTCACATTTTTGCAGCTCTGACTCAGCGCTTCGCGCTGCGCAGGGGTTTAATTTTCCACAGCTCTGACGCAGCGCTTCGCGCTGCGCGGGGGTTATATTTTTCTCTCAGCCCCCGCGCAGCAACTGCGCGGGGGTCTGGGAATTTGGCCTATACATGTATAGGCCCAGTATAGGCATTGCCCATGTGTGATCCAGATCATTTGTCTTGCGAGAATGCCTGCCATTCAGTTTTGTGCTCAGATCTGATATCCAGTAGGTACTGGTTTCGTAGTCAATAGCGTGGAGCTTAACAGCGAACTGGACAGCACCTGACATTTAAAATAAGGGTCTAAAACTTTCAAAGAAAACGAATCCTCTTTCTCTACTAAATGCAGCATCCGATTGTCAATTCTGTGATCCTGTTCGAAAAGCGAAGATTCTTTTGAGAAAAATTATAAACTTTACTTGTCATGTATTTGCCTGTATTCTGCTTTAAAATATTAACCAATTATATACCTAAGGTCCGGAACACTCTTCCCCCAGTTACATTTTGTATTGAACCGACACTCTCCCAGCCCGTAACTGTCGTCTTCCTTTCAGGGACGGAACTCTCTTATAAAGATAGGAAAGGTTGCGTGTGAGTCGTTACTTGGAGACTGCACAACGTATCCGAAAACTCGACTCCCTGTAGCATTATAATTTGTTCAATTATTTGCTGTTTCTGTAGTATTCTGCATTTTGTCCCCCTGCATTGTTAGCGGGACAGAGACCGATTAGAGTAATTTACGAGTCACAGTAATAATTAGTGGGGGATAGGTTATCCCTAATCCCCCACTAATCTTGAGCGAGTGTATAATTTAAGAGTTAGCGAGAGTAAAAAGGTCCCTGGAGACAAGTGTAATTGACCTACTCTCACCCCTTCTCACACTATACTAAAGTAAATTAGGCTAAAGACAAGGGCAATTCTGGTGTATTCTGGTCTTCATAGCTGTTATTATACTGTACTGTTCTATATTATATAGACTCTAACTGTACGCGTACGTTTGCTGTAAAGTATTGGTACTTTGTAGACTGTATCCTGATTACTGTTCAATAAACCGCGGTTGTGAACAGCCTGCGTCTTTGCATCTTTTACCGGTTATAAGCCCGAACGGTTCCGTGCAAGAGGATCTGAACAATTCTACAGCCTGAACCCAATCCAGATCCGTGCTAGAGGATCAATCAGCCGCTGTTACAGATTCGTGCAAGAGAATCTACTTTTACGATTCGTGCTAGAGAATCGTCCCTCAGTATCCCCAACTGCGAATATACGAACTCAGCTTGCTGACCCCGACCTTTGGTTGGCCATTCGGATTTGCCCACTGAGTACGCCTGACTGTGGTCAGATGTGAATCTAAGCAGCGATCCTGCATCCTGCGTGTCAACCAGTTGTAGTGAAAGCCCTACACTATTTATCTGAAGATCACGACCCTAAGCAACTGAACATCACGACCCTAGCCAACTACAACTACAACAACAAAACTTTATCTCTAGCCTGTAATCCAATCACTTTCACTACAAATTACAGTCTAAATTTAGGTTGCGCACACAATCTCACTAATTTCTCAACAAGGAAGAGCGATTTCGCAATAATTAAAAAGGTTCCCCCGCTATTTGATATAGGGATCCAATGATATGACGCGGCGTCTCTCAAATAAAAGTTTGATCAGTCTGTAGGAATTCTGAAAAATTGTACTCCCTCCAAAATTTGCTTAAAGAATTGACTACTAATAAACTGCTACCCAAACAAATATAGGTTCATTGTATATATTCGATAAAACGAGAAAATATTAGGTTACCTTTTGATACAAAGATCACCTTCTATCTCTAATTAAAAAAACCCAGTAATAACGATTTAAAGTTGACAACACCTAAAGGATTCACTACATTAAATTGTAATTAATTTATGAAGAATTAATGAAATGGCCAATAGATTACTTATCGTAAGCCTTATGTTAATTGGAGGATCAGCGAGGAATGAACATGTTTCTATTGAAAACGTGTATTCAGGGTAAAGCAGGGATACCTCGAGGTGTGAGACAAGCCACCCTGGTTGCTCAGAAAATTATAATTTGTATGTCAGAAGCTGGTGGATTGGACGAAGACAAACTGTTCATCAGAAATTTTAAAGACACAAATTTAATTTATTTAAATTAAACATAAGTCGATTTACAGATGCTTACCAAATCACTGTAACTAAATCTCTAAATCACTTTTTTAAGGTGCTGGTATCCTTTTGTGTAGTGTTTTTGTTATGATTTCTTGAAAAAGCTGTAACTTGCGCAATTATGGGAGTTGGAAAGAGACTTTATATATCTGTGGCATCTAAAAAGGAACCTTAGCTATTCATAGCTAAAGAATCTACTGTACTTCCTTTTTATGCTTCTGTGTTTCCTGCTGCGCCTCAGCGCAGCAGGTCTCTTATGTTTGCTCAGTTTGGGCTCGAGCACGCATTTCATTTGTTGAACATACATTTTACCATAAATGCATGTGCGTAATGGTTTAGGACAGGAAGTACATGATTTGTGTGTGGATTTCTTTTTTGGAAGATTTGTTTCTCTAGTCCATACAATTACGCATGTGTGTATTAGTTTATAGACAAATCTTGTGGAATTCAAAACCGGAATAGGTCATTTCAATTTCAGTCACTAGCTAATTAAGACCTTTTCAGCGGACACCAGCAACTTGTTGCATTAAATTGTCCGGTGATGAATCCGCCATCGTGGTTGAAACAAGATATTCCAAAGCAGGAAATAGAATTGTTAGTCTATTGCGTCTATCAAAAGATTCTGACTCCCGAAAACTAACCACATTCCGAGGCATTTGGCCAACTGCTGGGAGCATTGGAAAGCTGCCAAGGAAACTTGCAGATTGTGTGGGGAAAATGCTATTTGTGTTTCAGTGTCGGAAGATTCCGTGGAATGCTGCCGACGGGGTTGGAAATTATTAGATTGTGAAAACGCAAAAGCAAACTCCTAGGAATGTTGCCGACTGGGTTGGGAATTAGCAGATTGTGGAACCGCAAAAGCAGACTCCTCGGAATGTTGCCGATAGTTTTGGAATTAGGCAAATTGGCTGAGGCCCTGTTGGATTTTTGCTACCAGTCAGAGAATTCCATGATCTGCTAACAGCTCATTGCCAAATGGCGAATTTCTTGGAAACTTGGACAAATACTTTGTATTGCTTTGATTCGTTGATGTTGATAAAATGAAGTAAAGATTGAATAAGAATGAAGAATTAGTTCCCTTTGTTGGTCAGTTAAATTTATTCGTACACTGTTTTCATAAGAATAATCTAGACTACAGACTTGGTTGTATTCAATACAGCACTCAAGGAACTTTCAATTTAGCCTTATTTAATGCATCGAGTCCCTCTAGCTGGTACTTTTATGATTAAAACGGCCAGGGGGTTACTCCACCCTTACACCTATGCCTCCGAGCCGATGCCCCCACCCCCGGTGTATATGCCTGTGAGGCGTCTCCCCCAATATAGACAGGCGCCGACCCCGTCCTCAAACGTTTTGAAGCTGAGCCCTCCCCAAACCTTAAATAAGCCCCAACCAGACTCCACCAAGCATAGGTGTAATTGGGTGAGGCTTGGGGGGAAACTAAATTTCTCAAACCACCCAAAATTTTTGGGGGCCCCCCGCTCCGCCCCCCCCCCTCCAACTGGGAATGAGATCCCAGTTGGAATCTCCTACGGGGGTTACCCTTCTCCTGTTTACACCTCTATGCCCCCATCCTCGGTGTATATACTTCGGGGGGGGGGCGTTTCCCCTAATATAGACAGGCCCCGACCCCGTCCTCAAACTTTTTGAAGCTGACCCTCCCCAAAACCAAAATTGTTTTATCCCAGACCCCACCAAGCATAGGTGTAATTGGGGGAAGGTTTGGCCAGCCACTTTTCCAAACCACCCCCAATAATTTTTGGGGTATCCCGCCTCCCAGCTGGGAATCCCCTAAATATGAAAAATTCTAACTTTTTTCCAAAAATGCTAAATTTTATGCAGAAATTCTAAGCTTTTCGACTTTTGAGTAAATGGTCAAAATGTTGAAATATTGTTGATTTTTAGTTGTAAATATCATTTTACTAGTTTTTCCTGCTTTTACGAAATAAATCCTCTGCCGAGTTTGATTTTTCCGGACCCTACCCCCACCTCAAACTGGCTGACCCCACCCAAACTAATTTCAGTTACCCTAACCCTGACCCCATTTATGTGCCAACCCCCCCCCCCTCAAATTCCTACTTCAAAAATTTCAGATAACGGAAAAATGCCAAAATATCTGTTTTTAGCCTGTTTTCTTTCAAAATATCGCCTGTTTCTAACGTTTTTAAGTAGTTTAAAGTCATAATTATGGAAAAATTTTCAACAAACGACCATTTTCAGCCAACTTTGACTAAACTCGGGGGATACCGATACCATAGCCCCTCCCCAAACTTGCAAGCCCAACTATGAAAACTTAGCTTTGATACTTAGTTCAAAGAAGCGAAATCAGCAGAAAACAGTATTTTTATTCACGCATGTGTGTGTGTTAAAATTCATATTTACATTAAACTTTATGTTTATATTAAATTTGTATAAATTTAAATTTTAAATAATCATATTTGTGTTTATTGCAATGAAAAATTAATAGGTTGAAAAAACATTGACACTCAAAACTAAAATATTAGACAACAGAAAAACCTTTAGAAGCAATGGACAGGTTATGCCCAGCAAATACCGGCATTGCAATTCAGAAATACGCAGAGATACAGAGGCGTATAAAAATGAGCATACAGTATAAGTATAAGAGGTGATTGTCTCAATCGATAGACACGTACACTGTTTTAGGCCTATGCGTGTTTAAGGAAAGGTCATTACACTTTGGAAAAGAGTTTTACTATACAACGCCACTGGAAGTTAAGAGTTAAACATCAAATCGATTGGTACACATGGTATATATATAGTACGTAGATACCTGCGACGCATATGTTTATGTGTACAATATATGTGTATATGTACCCGCATATATTTCAGTGAAAGCCTTATGAATAGATTGGACAGTGTTATATTGGTTTGTGCGTATAGTGTCCACAATTGGAGTATATATTTTCCGTCGCATTGGTTATTACTGCTTATTGCTTGCATAATCTTAATATTTCACACGCAAACACTTTCCATATCTATATTTTTGCCTTTTTATATTGAATCGTCTACTGAAGTCCAGGTGAAGTTCTGTAGCGCAAGCATTTTTGAACATTTTTTCTAAGTTTTTTCAAGGAGTCACACTATTGTAGATGATTTAAACACTAAGCTCATTGTAGCAATTATTTTACTTTTAGAATACATCGTGTTATTTTGCAAAGAATTTGATCTCATGCAAATTAGTTATGATAAAGGGCAAGACGTATATTCGTCCTTTGCTTATGCACGGCTGCTGGATTTTACTTCTGCTTATTCGTATTCTCGCCTGCTCTTATATTGTCAAAGCCATGCCTGAAACTCCGGGTAAGCGACTACTACTTGTAATTACTGTTTAAACAATAAAAAGAAAATAAACAGCAATTAATTTCTTATAATTTTAATGTATTAACGCTGTCATAGTTTCATGAACGCATGTAGTGAAGGGAACTTTCCTGATGTGTTCTAGTTGCGTTTCTCGCAAAACTTTTCCTTTTGTTCGCAGTAGTTCTCCCAAGGTGGTTTCGCCATGTGTTAAGACTTCAAAAATGAACCAATTATGAAAGTGAGTGTGACATAATTTAGCAGGATTTTTATGTATTCTGGGCAACTTGTACATGCCCTTGGGGGTCGCCCCATTGCGTAATCTCTCCAAACATCCGGGTTTCCCGATTTTCTTGGGCAACAGTACTGTTTTTGAGGCCTTACTCGCCGGTCACTCCCCCCATTTCCAAAATATTGCCTTCGGTTCATATGTATTCTGAACTAACCACGCAGTATACAATCTTTAATTAGACAGTTCTCTAGAAACATTTTGAGCATTATGGGCCTTGGTCAAAAAATAGCATATTATCTAGTTTTCCAATCCAAATTTTATATAAAATTCTCAAACTCTAAAAACTCTTTAAGTACCGCGCTAGGGTTTATGGTGTAGATTTTTCAGTTGTAAGTATGTAGGAATCAAAAACATTCCAAACTTTCAGAAATATGCTGGTATATTATAGCTGACCTGCCATAGGAAAACTGGCAAGATCACCATAAACTTTGGTATCCAGGGATACCTTAATCAAGTATTACCTTATCACTTTTTGTGTTTTAGAGCGTTCAATTTTGAAGAAGACATATCCGTGCATACGGAAGAATTTCCGCATGAAGGCAAAATTTCGCGCCGCTGCCAAAAACCGGGTCGCTGCTTGGATATCCAGTAACCGCCAAAATCACTTGGCCAAAGCAAGAAAACAACCATTCATAAAAGATCTTCGCTAACTGGCTTATGGCTACTAACTAGTGACTGGCTTATGTGAATGTATTATTATTTTTGCAAATGCATTTTGCATATGTAATATGTCCAGTAATACTTATATGTAGACATTGGTACTGCTTATAGAGCTATATCCACTGGGCTGTAGAGCTGGACAAAGATGACGATGATGTCTGCCTCAAATGGTTCCCAGTGGTCGAAACCTGCGCCGACTTCGAAGATGTCTTGAAATATATATATGCATATTGTGCACGATTTGTTAACTGTTACAAAAATTGTTTTATGACTGATATTGTTTTTGTCACTGTCTTACATATCTACTGTTTTATGTTTATATGTTTTGTATCTTGTTCGTTACAATGTTTTATTGACATAAACAATGCAGTAAGCGAACAAACACGCGGCAGATGCAATTCATCAATTCAGGCATATCCAGAATTTGGGTATACCATGACAAGTGCATTGAAACTGAAATTGAACTAACTGTTGGGGAGGAAACCTTAAACTGAAACTCCGCCTGAATCTAAAACTGAAACTATTTTGTGTTCCTGCAATTGCAAACCTGCAATTGAAACTATTTTCATCCAAATGCTGAAACTGAAACTAAAACTAAAATCGGTTTCTGAAGCAACCCTTCCAAATGATAGTTTTGAATATTAAACAAGAAAGTTAAGTATCCGTATCCACACAGAAAACTTTGTTTGATCCAAAACTTCGTCTGATTTTTAAACTGAATTATTAGATTAATTCATCAAAAATTAATTTCTAAAATAAAAAATTAAATTTTCATGGCTCTACTGCAAACTTTATTTTTATTTAAAGTTTATTTTTGTTAATATTAAATTCTACTAAACTAATTGAAGCAATGAAAATCACTATAGCACAGCATTGTTGTTATGATAATACTCTTACCCAGAACCAATCAAGAACCAAATTTAAGATTTTGCTTCTTCTAGTTTTTTCCTTTCAAAACTCTCAAACTAAACGCAAATGCTTGTGACTTTTACTTCCAGTGCACTGTATGATCCTGCGGAATTTTGCAGAATGTGAATGTATTATTAAAAGCTGCAGAAAATTCAATGCGGTTAATCCTGAGGAATGTCGCACTTTGGCAGGCTCATGCGGAAAGCGGTCGATCCTAATGGAATTTAGCACTTTGGCAGCATATTCGGAAACCTGCTCTGGAAACTGCCAATCGTTTTGGAAACTTGCCCGCCGGTGGCGGTTGCGGAATGTTGCCCGGAAAACCTGCCAATCGTTTTGGAAAGTTGCTGTTCATCGGCAGTTGCGGAAAGTTGCCCAGGAAACTGCCAACTGGGACAGGATTTTGCCGATTGGGATTCCGCTGTTTTCAACTCCGTGGAAAGCTGCTGTCCAATTTTCCAGTGTGGAAAGATCGTGATTGTGGTCAGTTGCCGGGAGTCAGAATCTTTTGGTAGACGCATATTTCCTTTGTTGGTGGATAAAATTTAGGAAATAGGACGACAAACAAACCAAAGTCTAACCTACTTATCATTTGGAGAGGCTAAACTTAGGATTTAGTACGACAAACTAGTTTCTATTGCTTGTTTTAGACAGTTTTCCAACTAAATTGAATTGACTTACTCGACTTATTGGCCCAGACGATTTCCGTCCATGAAAGCCGCCGATCCATTGACAATCCTTCTCCAAGACGATCTGTCTTGTGCAGTCCGATACCAATCCCGTAAACCCAGCTTCTGTACGTCATCCAGGGCTACATCGGACCATTGCTTCCTTGGTCTGCCTGGTCTAGCCAGAGCCCGTGGGCCATCTGGGATCCATCCAAACAGCATCCGTTTAGGGATCCTGTTGTCAGTTTGTCTAGACACATGACCCAGCCACCGTAATCTTGACTTAACTAGGCTGTCCTTGATAGGTGGAATACCACACGCATCCCTCAGTGTCGCAACCGGGACATGGTCTCTGAGTGACACCCCCATAATTCGTCGCCGGCAGTTGTTTTGGAATACTTCTAGGCGCGTAGTGTCTGTTGTTCGAGGTGCCCAAGACTCGCAGCCGTAACGGAGAACTGCCAGCACAGAAGATTTGAACAAGCTGAGCTTAACGTGTAATTGCAGGTAGTGATTATTCCAGATGTTAGAAAGTTTGCTGAAGGAGGCACTTGCTAGCCTGATTCGATTAGTGATTTCATCGTTCAACTGTCCATCTTGCGAGAAAACACAGCCCAGGTACTTAAATTCTGTAGCCGTTTCGATGTCTTCGCCGCCAACCTGGAGAACAGGGTCATCAGGTTCATCAGAAAAACAGACGGCCTTCGTTTTCGGACAGCTGATCTCTAGACCCAAGGTCTCACATACTTCATCAAAACAACTTACAATCCGGTTGATGTCAGCTGGAGTTGTTGCAATTAAGGCAGCATCATCAGCATACAATAGGGCAGTGATGGTATCCATGAAGCACTCTTCGCTCTTACGCTTCCTACCATCAGGAAAAAACCGACTACCACGTTTGAAACATATGGATGCGCCTATGTTTGCAAGGTGGAGGAGGCGTTTTACGGCGACATCGATATAACAATTAAACAGGAATGGGGCCAGAACACATCCTTGTCGAACACCAGTACGTATTCGGAACCATTCTGAGAGCCCCCCATAGATTTTTACAGCGCAGTCGGTACTGTAATGAAGGACTTGAATGAGTCTATTTAGTTTGCCTTGTATGC
The DNA here is from genome assembly GCA_030248195.1 of Trissonchulus latispiculum. Lineage (NCBI taxonomy): Eukaryota > Metazoa > Nematoda > Enoplea > Enoplida > Ironidae > Trissonchulus > Trissonchulus latispiculum. Next base: position 17,847 of record JASAND010018575.1, read on the forward strand.
CAAAGAATGGCAGGATTTTTCACAGCGTCTCACGATCAACACTGTCATATGCCTTCTTGGGATCTACAAATACTGCATACAGAGGAACTTTCTTTCGCCAGTGCTTCTCTAACATTCGCCCTAGGACAAAGAGCTGGTCAACAGTACTGCGACCTTTCCTGAATGCACACTGCGGCTCTGATCATCAGCTTTTCAGATTTAGATTTCAGAGGTTGGCCATCTCTCCCCTTCAGATCGTTTGTTGCAGAGGCCGGCTGCTTCCAGAATATCTTCAGTTTAGAGTATACTTCATGCCACCGGTTAGCATGGTAATCACTGTCAATCTCGGCTGCTAATGACCTAAAATATCTGTTCTTATTTTCTCTGACTGACGTCTTCAATGCGCGCTGGAGCTGCTTGAACCGCTGATTTAGCTCCTGTTGTCTGTTCCCAACGGCAGATAGTTGTTGGCTACGTACTGCTCTCTTCTGCTTGCACAGTTCAATAGTCTCAGGAGAGATCCAGTTAGGCTGGCAACGATTCTTTCGCCCAAGCACCTCTACAGCAGCAGACGTCAAAGCCGCTTTCAAGGTTGACCACTTTTCTTCAATGGACACATTTTCACCGTTAGCCTGCAGTGTCGGCAGCTTCTCATTCACAGACTGACGGTAACGATTTGCGTATTCTGGAGAAAGCAGTTTATCTGAATCAAACTGAACCAAGGCCGCGTCCCGTTTCCGAGATCGCAATTTGAATCTGATGGGCGCCACCAAAAGCCGATGATCCGTTCCTCTTGAGAAATCTGTGACTCCAGGCAAGTTGGCACTACTCCACACTCGGCAGTCTCTAACAGCCGAATTGAACCGGTTACTGAAACATATAAAATCCAGGGTCTTATTAGCCAGTGCAGTGTTTGAATACCACGTTACCTGATGTGCTCGCTTGTGCCTGAATGATGTATTCATTATTCGCAGGCGGTTTCGGTTACACACGTTTACAAGCCTAAAACCGTTATCATTGGATTGTCCATAGCAGAAGGGACCTGTGCTGCGCCCATTTCGTCTTTGATCAGCTCCAATTGTTGCATTCATGTCACCGCACAAGGCGACGGCATCCGAATTTGGTAGCTTTCGCAAGAGATTAGCCAGAGAGCAATAGAACGAATCCTTTGCAGCCACATCACTACAATTTGTGGGGGCATAGCAACATACAACTGCCAATTTGACTGGGTGGGTGTTCAGGCGAACACAGAGCAGTCTATCCGGGTTGTCATCATCCGTTAGTACACTCTCTACACAGTTTGCTACTTTGGATGACATGGCAATTCCAACTCCGTGTGTTCTCGTTCCATCACCTTTCCCACTGAATTCAATTGTCCAGTCCAGTCCGGTATGCCTCCCCCGTCCTGGCCACCTGGTTTCCTGCAGACAGCATATGTCAACCTTAAACTGCTTCAGTTCGTTAATCAAGAACAGGGATGATTGTTCACCATTCAGACTTAGAACATTCCAAGTTCCAAGCTTAACTTCATCTTTAACAATTCTCGGTCCAGCGCCATTGAGAAGAGATTCCAAAGCCTCCAGGGCTTGTTCGGTCAGGGCAATATCTTCACTTCCGAAACCCAAAAAAAGCGAGGAGGCTTCTTCATCTAGTTGGTCGAGTAACAATGGCAAACGCTGTTCGGTTGCTTCAACTTCTGTTTGCGAAAATCCACTGAAATCTAGAGGCCCAAGGGAGTTGTGGGTGACAAAATTGTCAGTAGAGAGGTTAAGATTTTCCATACAGCATGGTATAAGCGGGGATAGCATCTCAAACGTTACGCACCGTTGCCCCGCACAGTGCTAAACGCAACAGAACTGACACCCGTTCAGAACGGCATCTCACCGCCATTCATCCCTTCAGCACGGGGTCCACACCTTGGGATTGGCCCTGGCGAGGGAAGTCGGGATCGGATCCACAGGCCACCATGAGGAGGTAGGGACTCAGGGAAGATGAAACGGGGGAAACCACGGAACCGAGGAACCACCTGTCCCATCTACCACAGTGCATGGTGCCGGATCGCACCTCTCGCCCTGTCGGGGTGGCCCAAATTTATCGAGCTGGGCTGGACTCTAGTGCCCCGATTATCTCATTCTATCTACATAAAACGGAGCAGACAGACAGTCCCCAGGTGCGTCGGGGAAATCCTCCAGACACTGTCGTGCCACCAAAGTCTATACGCTTCAGCTTTGGCGACGGTCAGGATTTCCCACACGAGGAGGCCCAGGCACAACCACCCAATGTAGCACAAAAATTGAAAAAACCAACTAAATTGAATGTAGCACAAAAAATCCTTTAATTTAATTTGTATTTCCTATATATCACCGCAATATAAGCACATAAGCGTATAAACATAAATATGTAAAGAAAATGAAAAAATAAGGAGTTTTGAATTGCTTTCTAAAAGCTTCACAAACTTGGTTGATTGTTCCCTAAGAAACAAGTCTGAAATGATTTAAAAAGGGATGTTCCTCTCTCAACTGTTCGATGATGAAACCTATCTCGGATATGTTACACATAAGTTAGTGTCACGTTAATTAGTGTCGGTGAATTGGGCTCATTAAAAAGTTTGGGTTCGTGAGATCGCTAGCTACCAGGAAACGTTCGAATTTAATCGGCTAAGCCTTTGAATCAAAAGCTACGTTGAGGGCAAGGTCTAGAGACTGCTCCGGATGACTATTTTTGTGCTAAAATGGAATTAGTTGTTGCTGGCTGGGTCCGCCTCAACTAATGTGGACAGGCGTTCCTATTTTTAAACAACTTAACAAGCATGTCTCTAGTTCCAGGAAGCCTCACAAGCCTCGCAACTGAAAATTACTCCCTGAAAAAAAGGAAAGCACACAGACAATAATAATATAACCTTTTGACATGTAAGTAGCTAAGCTTGTATCTCATAGTTGTACAATCATGATTGTTTTTGTTTGTTTGCTCTTGTTTACGTACGAATTGTAGTTAAGCATTAATTGTAAATTATACAGCAGGATTTCTAATTATGTAGCCAGGAATTGTACAGTTTCCTCTTCTGTTTGCAATTGAAACTAAAAAGGCACAAAAAGTTCAAATTGCTGTGGGTGTTTGGTTTTGTCTTGTCAGTAACTTGTGGTGTTATAATTGTCATTGTAATTTTATTAATCATTCGCGAAGTGAATCCGTTCACCATTAATTGAGGTTGAGATTAGTTAGTTTTTAACCCCTTTTATTCTGCAGCATCAAGTATGTGGGGTTCATTCACAGGTCCCCTCCCCTGAGCTTGTGTGAGTGTGTAAGCATACCTGAACCGGAGGTCAAATTTCACTGACCCTTGTGGAAGCAAATTTGGGTACCCCTTGTGAGAGCGATTTTTCTTAGGGGGTACTTTTGAAAGCGATTTTTGAGCTATTTTTAAAATTTTTTAGCAAAAAACAGCAATTTTTTAGCTAAAACACGTTTTTCGGACGTTTTTTAGCAAAAAATAGTAATTTTAAGTGAAAAATTCCGGCGAAGCCGGAAAATTTTTGGAAATTTTAGTCGTAAAACCTATTTTTTGTGCAATTTTCTTACCCCTTGTGGCCAATTTTCTTACCCCTTGTGGGAGCAATTTCGCGACCCCTTGTGGCCGACTTCGCCGAGGGGGGGAAATTTCCCCCCCTTTCCCCCCCCCCCCCTTGTCCACCTGTGTGTGTAAGGCCCAGCCTGAATGTCTATGAACGTGTGTATGTGTGTGAAGTTCCTGTTGGGAGGGGCTTTGCCTCTCCCCTTCTAGGATACCTCCCTCAAAATTTTGTCCACCTCTTGGAGCCTTAGGTTGGGATTTCGGGTGCTCCTGGGGAAAATGTTTAACCTAAAATGGGTTGGCTTCAGAAGCCTATTTTGAATCTTCCCTCTAGGTTGAGCTGCCCCTTCCCCTCTAGGTCTTTTATAACATTTGTAAGTGCGAGCTCTGAAACACCTAATCTGACCTCGGGTCCCTCCTTCGAAAATATGTTGTTAAAAGTCGGGCTCTCGCCGCCCTAGATTGTTGACACTAGATCCATCGCTGCTTTCATGTATTGTGTGATAATATCGGCAGATATTAGCTGGATTTCCCTAGATTTCCTGGGAAGGAAATCTAGGATACGTCATTGCTAGGGGATTTCTGACGGAAATCCCCTCTGCAAAAATTTCTTCGAAAATCACTCGAAAACTCACGTTCGATTGGTCTTTTGATTGTTTCTTCCCGGTTTTAAAGTGGCTTTCACCCTAAAATCAGCAACAAGTTTTTAGAACTCACAAAATCCGAATTAGTCTCGCTCAAAATTCAAACACTAGACGTTTTCAGTTCCTGATTTCCAAAACACGCACTTTTACTAAAATCCCCGAAATTCAGTTAATACTGCTGAATCCGGGTTAAAACCGACACGGTTTTAACCCATTTGATTCAGTTCTAGCGCAGGTCTCTTTTTGGACCTGTCCAGCTCTGCTCTGCTCTGCTCCTCGCTGTTCTGTCTCTCCTCGCCAGCTGTCCTGATCCTGTGGATCTCTCCCTCGGTTCTTGACCGGATATCAGCCTGTGCCGTGGTCTTTGGTTTCTGCTTGATTTGCCAGTGTGAGTGACGCCGCTCCGGATCACTCCTGGTCCTTCGCTTCTGTCGCTGACCGCATCGCCTGTGCTGCACTGTCCAGATCTCTCGGAATTCAGCTGCCAAACGTCAGTTTGCTGAGCCTTCCCTGAGTCTTAGAATCTTTGCTGAGAGCTAGTATCTGGCATAGGGACACACATCGAGAACTTTAGGACTGTCATATCTGGGATTGGAGTCTGGGTTGGATGTTAAGTTGGTTCTATCAAGAGCACATAATAACTGATAGTGTGACAAGCGTCACACTCTTAGTTACTAAGCTCGGGACATCATCTGCACGATAACGGCCCACCCACCCCCCCCCACAAATTAGACCCCAGTGACCCCCCCACAAATGAGTACCTAGTACACATTTGTGTACCATCACTCGCTTCTATCTTTATGTGTTGAAGCTCGAAAGTGGCCAGCTGCTGATAGAACGTTTTTGACTTCAACACGTGCGTATTGCTGGTAACTATTCGTGACCGGGAACGGGTGGACTTGTGCACATTTTCAGGTACATATAGGGAGCATATAAGGAACCCCCCTCGACCCCGGAAACCAAATCATTGTGTGACTTCGAATCAATTCGCAGTCTAAGAAACGATTACTGTTTGTGCAAGTGTGCTTGTGTGTGTGTTTGTGTGTGGCAACCATTAGGCTAAAATACTAATTCAACCAAAATTTTCTTAGGTTTCAGCTCCAGTTCTTCTGTTAGGTTTCGGAATAGGGACCTGTGATTAATCATAGCTTTGGGTTTAGTTGTTAGGCGGTGAACGGATTCCATTTGTATCAGTTCTTGCAATAGATTTGTAGTACAGTTGATCTTGCGTGTGTGCTGTTTGACATTAAGGTAATTTGATACAGTAAATAGTTAATTAGGATCAGAGCTTAAGTCGTTGTAGTTGATACTAGGTTGGATAGGAAACCGCTGAGTCGTCGATATCTGGAAAAATAGATCAGACTGGAGCCTATTCAGTTTGTCTACGGTGACGCTGACGACGAAGGAAATCTTAGTGATATTAGTGAGCCTGAAAACCAACTTAATTTGCCACTTCATCAGCGTCCAGAGTGCCACAACCAGTACAGTTTTAGCACTCTTTCTAGTTCACGGGGGTAGTTCTCTGGTTGAACCTGAGCATTCGGAGGTAACATTCTATTGTAACTGTTCTCAACCGTGGGATCGTGCTGAGATTGAAGCCTGGACTGTTGATAGTAAACCCGAAGGAAGCCCTCATACGGAGCCTTGGTCTTGCATTTTCGAGTGTGACGGTTGTTCCGACTTTAAGGTTCTCTTCGTTTGCGCAGTAACCCCTGGTACCGATCCTTGGGTGTCAGTTAAGCATCGTAACTGTCCCCTTGATAACTATTTCCCCTGAGGCACTAGTGAACTCACGTACCCAACAGGCGGACCGTCTGGATTAGGTTAGACCCAAACTAGGCTAGCTTGATCCCTAGACCTAAGAGTAGATCCCTATCTTCTCGCAGTCTGCCTCTGTGTAGCAGCGAATTTAGAGCCCCTGGATTTCAGCCCCTTTGTTACAAGTATCCTATTCAGATCCAAACTTGTCGTCGCTGATAGAAAGCATAGAAAGATGAATTTCGCTCGTGAATTGAATGAAAGTAAACTGAAATAGGAAAAGACTTGCATTATTTGGCGGGAACAGCCATAGAATGTCTGCTGATCTATCTTTCTGGAAAATAATTTCACAATTTAAAGAAAAATATATTTGTGAATGATTTTTGACGTTTTTGCTGTTTAGACGATGGTGTTCAAGAAAACAGAATTTGAACAAAAAGATATAGTGGAAATTAGAATAAAAATTCAATTAATTTTACATCAACATTGTCATGCTGTCATGGGCTGGCTTTCTAATCCGTGTACTTGCGTAGAACCATTTTTCCACAATGGTCGACGAAGCTTGCTGCGGAGGGGTGATGAAACATGTAGAAAACTAATTTTCTTAAATTCGGAAATATTTTTTTCAGAAAAACAGAAAGCAGAAATAGTAAAATAAGATTTTTTCATTTATGCTTACATTTCTAACATTAGCATGAAGCAAGTTGATTTCCTCGCCCATTGTTTTTGTACAATAGAGTGTTATGGAGACTGTTGATCAGGACTTCCTTGATTCTTTGGTGAGCAGCAAGTGCACAATTCAACAGATATCAGATAAACTGCAGGAAAAGTATCCAAATGTCGATGGCGTGTAGTTGAGCGTTTTTTTTTTCGAAAAGTTAGTGAATTATGGAGTTACTATTGTTGCTACCATTGACGGGTTATCTGGTTTTGTAACTAGAGCTGTGACAATGCTTGTGAAGAACAACCTAATTATATATGATAAGGTGTTTCGTGAATCTATTCTTCAATTTGGCCTATTTGATCAAGTTATTCAGCCGTTCAACAGTCGCTACAAGGTTTCCGAAGAAATACGCTCGTGGCCCCCTACAAACAGATAAAATCTACGAAGGTATATTTACTCGAGATTTTTAATTTTGGTATTATATTTATACTCGGTATTTCTCGAGATAGCTGAGTTGTTGTTTAATCTTGGTTTATTAGTTAGTTAGCTAGCTTATTAGGAGGTAGAATATAGTAACTTAGTATTGATTTGAATAGGAATAGCTCGTATTGGCAAAACCATGGAGTGGGCAGACATCATACTTGGGCAAGGTATTTGTTTTACCTGGATGAGGATAGGAGTTTAATGTGTATTCGGAAGGCTTCATAGAAACTTCAGAATCACAACTTTTAGCTTCACTTTTTAATGCTTTGCGTAATTTATGACCAAACGCTGGTGCATTTTGCTTACAGAATAACCGCATTGAAAGGGTATTGGTTGAAGTGAATAGTCGTGTTGGCTATCCAGTGAAAGCTGCATTGGTTGAGATGGAAACGGATGGAATCTTGGACATGGCCAATAACACCCACCGATTTTGCTGCAGTGAGGCTTCCCAAGCTGTTGTCACGGAAGGGTTGCATAGATTGGTTCAGGCGAGAAACCATCACTCTGTTCCCGGTTAGTTGATTTAGTTGTGTAATTTTTGGTGATTAGGTACACGTTAGCTGGAGAAGCACCAATCTACTGCTCAGTTTTCGCTACAGCTTCATAGTCACCGCTAGCGCCAAGAGTACATACTAATAACAAAGAGTGCGACAATAACGTTCCATCAATAGTCTCGACATTTCAGGAAGAAGTAAGCATACAAGAGAGTGAGCATACCGAAATTTCGACCAGGTACTGATTTCTGGAGCGGTACTAGGGTCTAATTTGTGTGGGGTCTACCATTATCGGGTATCGAGTACGGCACTTTTCACAGTCTTGGTTATTATGTTCTCTTGCTAAGGTTTCGTATGTAAGATTGTTTTAGGACGCGGTAAGCCAGTTGATCTTCTTGCTCGGAATGGAGCTATGCCTATACTATGCCCAAGTCAATACTAAGTTACTCCATTCTACCTCCTAATAAGTTAGCTAACTAACTAATAAACCAAGATTAAGCAACAACTCAGCTATCTCGAGAAATACCGAGCATAAATATAATACCAAAATTAAAAATCTCGAGTGAATGTATGTGGAGGCAAGAAAAGTTAGAATGCTGCGAGTCAGCTAATATGGAATTGAGATAGGACTAAGAAATAGGGATCTAAGGTTGAAAATGCTGATTTGAGTCTTGCTCTTGTTTTCTAATTAATTTCGTTTGTCGATTCATGTGTATTTGTATCTGTTTTCAATCCAATAGTGACCTTTGACTTTGTTTGGTAGTAGCTAGTTTGTTGGTACTGTTTCTGTTTTGATCCTTATTAGCTAGGTATAAAATGTATATACAATTGCTGAAATTGGATAGTTTTCTGCCTGTGGTTTTCTCGTCTAGTTATTGTCTCCATTTCTGCGGTGATGGTTTTGAAGTCGTTAATTGAACTGTGATTTCGTGGCTTTGGAAATGCAAGTTTGAAAAGAAAGTCCGTTTAGAAAATTTATGGGTTTGTTTGCAAGAGAGATCAAAATTTGGGGACTTATCTCCCCGGAAAACTAAGTGGGGTTAATGCGTCCAAGTTTGGGATTTTTGGGAACCTCCTTCACGCCTTGAGCTGGGTTCATACGTCACTGATAAGTGACGTATGATGATACACACACACACACACACACACACACACACATACACACACACACATACACACACACACACACACACACACACACACACACACACACACACACACACACACACACACACACACAAAACGCACTACATGAAGGGGAGCCGCAAGCTCCGCCTTACACGTCACGCACACATGATTGACAGGTCTTCCCAAATCCTCAAAAATTTTCCCAAATTTTCAAATCAGTCGTGGTTTGGCCGTTCTACTGCTCAGTCGCGCTATCTTACTTGTGCTTGGAGTTGGTTGGAAAGACCGAGGGCCTTCGGGAGAGACCGGTCAGCATTTGTCGTGAATCGTTTTGGTCTAGTTGAGAGATCTGGTATTTTACGACTACGCCACGACTCGTTAAATTTCATATTTTTGTGATTTTCTGCATTATCCGATTTGCTACAGTTCCCATCTCTTAATTCCCTTAGGTTGACCTGTCCACTGGACCTGATCTTACACTCACTCGCTCCTGGAATTCGAAGACTCTCAGGTAACTGGAATCTGTAAGTTCTGTAAATTGGGAATGACCCGCTGAAATCCAAGTCAATTAAGTTTTTGAAAAGGAGTTACTAAAAGTTGAGGTTTTGTGTATCTTATTCTTGTCTCTGATGTTGACCATAAATGTCTGTGCTTGTATTGTTGTCAGTACCTACGACCTGTGACTCTATACTGTAATTGAATTTGTACTTAGCTATCTTGACTGTCAAATAATCTTTGTAATTATAGTAATTAAAATAATAATTTAACTAGCCTTAGAGATTGGGTTTAGCCTGTGTCAGAGCAAGCAAACTTAAGTTGAAGCTGAGATTGTAGTAGCGAAAACGATTAATAGGAGAGGTAGAGACTGTCTTGATCTAGACGAGTATTATCTGATGTTTCCATTGACCCCTGTGTTGATAATTGAGAAAATCTAAAGTTGTCAAAGCCAGTGCTCTTCACTGATCCAACAAGATCCGTAATTAACTTTGAAAGAAAATTGAATAAAACGAACCCCCCCCCCAACTATCCTTTTTGTTACATATACCTTCGTAGATTTTATCTGTTTGTAGGGGGCCACGAGCGTATTTCTTCGGAAACCTTGTAGCGACTGCTGAACGGCCAAACATAGATTGAACTCTCTTCCGCAATCAACAATAACTTGATCAAATAGGCCAAATTGAAGAATAGATTCACGAAACACCTTATCATATATGATTAGGTTGTTCTTCACAGGCATTGTCACAGCTCTGGTTACAAAACCAGAAAACCCGTCAATGGCAGCAACAATAGTAACTCCATAATTCACTAACTTTTCGTTTTGGTCCATGTGCAGATTTTGCCCAAAATAGTCTGCAGAATAGGGTATGGGATTCGTTTGTCGAACAACACCATGGCATCGATCAGTGTGACTAACAGGATCAATTCTGTTCAAGGATTTCCCAATCTGTCTCTCCGATAAGGATGAGTTTCCTTGGGACTCTAGGTAACCTTTGACATATCTCCTTCCAGGCTGTTTTCCAATTTTACTTACTGCATCCCTTACTATATTGTCAACTGTCTCTTCATCCAGAGTGTTCCTACGGGAGATTCGGTTTTGAGCGAAAAACGCTCAACTGATCGCTTGGACAAACCATTGACATTTGGATACTTTTCCTGCAGTTTATCTGATATCTGTTGAATTGTGCACTTGCTGCTCACCAAAGAATCAAGGAAGTCCTGATCAACAGTAACACTCTATTGTACAAAAACAATGGGCGAGGAAATCAACTTGCTTCATGCGAATGCTAGAAATGTAAGCATATTAAATGAAAAAATCTTATTTTACTTTTTCTGCTTTCTGTTTTTCTGAAACAAATATTTCCGAATTTAAGAAAATTAGTTTTCTACATGTTTCATCACCCCTCCGCAGCAAGTTTCGTCGCCCATTGTGGAAAAATGGTTCTGCGGAAGTATACGGATCAGAAAGCCATCCCATGACAGCATGACAATGTTGATATAAAATTAATTGAATTTTTATTATAATTTCCACTATATATTTTTTTCAAATTCTGCTTTCTTGAACACCAACGTTGAAACAGCAAAAACGTCGAAAATCATTCACAAATATATTTTTCTTTAATGTTGTTAAATTATTTTCCAGAAAGATAGATCAGCAAACATTCTGTGGCCTTCTTCTTCTTCTTCAAACAATTCTTCGTTCCCGCCAAATAATGCAAGTCTTGTCCTATTTCAGTTTACTTTCATTCAATTCACGAGCGAAATTCATCTTTCTATGTTTTCTATCAGCGACGACACGTTTGAATTTGAATAGGATATTTATGTTTATATGTGCTTATGTGCTTATATTGCGGTGATATTTAGGAAATACACATTAAATTAAAGGATTTTTTGTGCTACATTCAATTTAGTTGGTGAACTGTCTAAAACAAGCAATAGAAAATAGTTTGTCGTCCTAAATCCTAAATTTAGCCTCTCCAAATGATAAGTAGGCTAGACTTTGGTTCTTTGGCTGAGTTCGGTCTGCTACATATAGTTTCAAAGCTTATATGTAATGAAGTGGCCAAAATCGGGGCTTCAATTTGGCTCCACTGAGGTTCTGTTCCGTCCTAGTCTGACAAGACGTTGACTCTGGGTGACAACCACTTCGAGTACACGGAAGGTCGGCACGTTTATCAGGGGAGATAAACTTAAGCTGGATCCTCGAAAGGTGGTGTGTCCAAAATCGAGGATTCCCTGCAGCCAACCTGGGTAGGGGTCTTTGCCGTGAGTCCGTTTGGCGAAGGCTGGGGTCCAACAGATATCGGTAGCAAGCGGGGTCGGCACTTGCTTTCCAGAGGATGAATCAGTTCTGGGAAGAACTTACCAAAAGATGAGGTCCAGTTACAATAAGCTGTATCGCTGTGTTATATAGAACTAGGTGCAGACACAGCAAACTAATTTATTAAGAATTAATATAATTCCTAGACCAATGAAAACACTAATAAGACAATGATTACAAAATTCAGTGCAGGGAAGTTAGTTACAGTACAGAAAATATAAAGTTACACTTCAAAACAATGGGGATTAATCAGATACTTCAATTATATAGACAATATACCAAACTTGCAATATACCAGAGTTGCCAGACACTCGTTAACCCAGAAGATTAATTAAGTTTGATAGTTGAGGGGTTTGGTCACTTTTGGACCTTAGACTCATATATCCCTTAAATAGCTTTGTTTTACAGTATTTCTACTATCGTTCAAAACTGACTAATCGTCATATGTGTATTACTACTATTACTCTTTATCATCCGCCTTTGCAAATTAATATGGGCACTAGATACACAACTGTTAGTAGTACAATTTCTGGTCTATGGGTGAGCCCGAAATGCTAGTAACAATAGCACTTTCGGATGCTGTTCGGTCACCTGGGGGTCAATACAAGGGTCGGTCCGGTTGGGGGTTTCCTGGTAACGGTTATGGGGTTAGTACAAGCGTTTGGTTTTAATCTCTTCTTTAATATTCTATTTCCAATTACTGCGAACAACTAGATGAATGGCCTAAGCCTGAGCAACGGGAGTGACTGTTCCCTATTCCAAAGATGAGAATGCAAGGATCAAATACATTTTTGGGTACTGTTTTCTTATAAAGTTTCCAAAGTTGAAATAAAAGTCCAGTCCCCGTTTCCGTTAAATTTCAATCCCCAATTTGATCAGGTGGATCTCCCGGTTGCTGCTTTCGCCTCAGTCTGTACCTCGGCAAGTCTTTATGCCAATATTCTTCCCAATAGCAAATCAGTGCCAATGATTTCAAGTAATCCTCCAATTGGAGCCAAGGGCAAAGCAGCCGCATCCACTGACGTACAGATTTAACTGGGCATCGTAGCGATCGTTTCAAATCACCTGAATCAAATGGGTTAAAACCCATTAGTACATCATAAAGGTGCGGAATCGACCCCAGCAACTATTACTCACTTTCCTATGGCTTTTCTTTACCAAATTTGGACATATTTGGAATTGAGTTTAAAATGCGTAAGCATTGAAGATTTGCGGAATGAAACTTTGAGCGATCAGATTTATAATAATTTCTTGAGAAAGGCAAAATTTATATAGCTTTGGTGTCTGTAATTGGAAAAAAATGTGTATTTAGGGGCAATTTCTTGCCAGAAAGTATGCAAGAAATTGCCGATTTAGGATACACTTAGCGTAGAGTTTACGTCTTTGTTCTTGCATTGTATTAGCCACGAGTCCACCTTTTCCGTTCAGAATTGGGCTCATTCCCACAAATTGGTGGAAAAAAATGTGTATTTAGGGGCAATTTCTTGCCAGAAAGTATGCAAGAAATTGCCGATTTAGGATACACTTAGCGTAGAGTTTACGTCTTTGTTCTTGCATTGTATTAGCCACGAGTCCACCTTTTCCGTTCAGAATTGGGCTCATTCCCACAAATTGGTACCTTTTCCAAATAATGGTACTGTTGAAACAAAGATTAATTGTTAAAATATGGTTGCCTACACTGCTTTGCCACAAGTTTCCGAATTATGCTCCATTATTGTATTAACGACAACTGACATGACACTATTCTTAAGATTAGGTATTATTATTACAGCCTACTCGGTGTTTCAGCCACTGAAAAACAAACAGAATGTGTTGGAGAAGAAAGCCGAAACTGAAACTGATACCATAATAGTCTGCTGGCTGTAGCATTCATTTGGGCGAAGAAACTGAAGTAGGACTGAAACAAGTTTCAGCCTTTTCTCTAAACTTGAAGATTTCAGACTGTGATTCTGTAATTTCGGTTGCACGGGAAACTGAATACATAACTAACTGTTTTAAACATAAGTTGTGGTTTGCCAATTCCAAAGGCTGGAAAACTGAGTTTTTAACGAAACCGAAAGCAAAACTAATGCAAATGGAGAACATTTTGCGTTGCGGACAGAAAGCTAAGCTAATCCTCTTTGTTTACCGAATAAAGCTGCAACGGAAATTGGCATTAACCGCCGAGTAAGCTGAGATCAATACCGGCTATTGTAACATCACCACTGGATACGTAACTATTTGTATACAACTTGTGCCATACGTGGGAGACAAAAGTGAATCTTGAATCTGCTAACTTGTGTGTTTCTCCTACGACGATTCTGCAATAACTACTAACCATGTATTTGGATCGAAGAAGCACACATATTTGCTGCAGAACTGTAGGCTGCAAACATGTGTGCTAAAATAATCTCTCATATATGGTATGTCATTGGCCCTATGACGTTGAATTGGCGGTCATATGAGTAATTTTCATCCAAAACGTAAGTGACCACAATTTGCAGTAAAATGATCATACTCGGTGCGCACGGATTTGAACGTCCCGCAAATGCGACTCGTCTGTCTCCAATCACAGGATCACTTACACAGACAATCGGGGACCGGCAGGTGGGCGGATTTGGGGTCACCATAATGGCAGACCCTAGTCTATAACTTAATTTGCATATTCGTGGTGTACAACTCATTTATGCGTCTTTTTGAAGATGGTAATTCAATTAGGCAACTATTATATATTTTTGGCATCACATTTGCGCGGCTAGCATCTATTCCCTCGATTACTATTCTTAATACACTAATTTTACTATTATTGGCATATTTACAGAAATAATTTAAATGTAAACAATACTAAGAACTGGTATACTCTTGTTGGTGTAACACAGTTGTTGAATTAATACTCGCTCACTCACCCACTTATCCTCGCATTTGCAGCATTAATTGTCATTATTCAATTAACACTTATCCTGACCTACGCTTGCTCGTATCTGCTAGTTAGCACCTACATAAGCCGCACATTTATTCAGTTAATACTTATTCTAATAGTTATACTTCTAATTTCGACGCATACGACAATCATACCTCATGAGCGGTTAACTTGTACCTTCCGGCTCAAACTGCCTACTCAGTTTGCTCCTAATCCTACCTACTTGTTCAGTCGCAAACTCTCAAGGCCTCATTTCGTAACTAAACTCTTACGTGCAAATACTGGAGATTCGCGCTTTAATGTTAAGCATATATTATGGAACTATATCTAACTACAGTCTAACTAACTACATAACCTAGGCTAAAGCAACCTATTTCTAGGATCGTGTGTGCGCACTTTAGGACTTCATGTCAAGTTTGCGAATTTTAAATCGACTTTGCTATTACTTTCGAAAACTTTGAATTTTAGTTAATTTTAGATCGAACTGTACATATTTGTTGATAATTTTGGAAAGCCATGAGGAGTAATAATTGCAGGGGCAATTCATTACTAAAAACGACAATACTAAGCCATCACGAACCGCTAAGGACAGTCATGCTAGTTAACGTTAAATTATGGGGAAGCCGGATATTTCCCTGGAAAAGCTTAGTAATTAAATATTGAAGAAATTCGAGTTAATTTTCAACCTAAGAAATTAAAATTCCGGTCTAACGCTAAAAATAAGACTTTTTAGGAGAACAGGGCGTTATTCTATCTGAAGTGCCTTATTTGAACAAATAGGGCCGTTGCCGGCTGTAGGGTAATTAGTTTCTAGTAATTAGCTCAATTACTAATTAGGGTCGTAATTAAGGACCCTCTAGCTTAAGCTCAGGGGGGGTCCCCACTCAAATCCCAATAATCGTAATAAAAACCTCAAAAATGAGCGCGAAGCTCCTAAAGCACAAAGTTTGGCCAATGGGCCTGATAAAAAAGGGAAATAATAGGCCACTAGGGCGACATGTTATGGTATAAAAAAATGGGCCGAAAGGCCAAAATACACATTAAAAATAGGCCCGAAGGCCAAATTTGTCCTAGATTTTTGTCCTCATTTTTACAAATGGCCGAGCATAATACGTCCATTTGGCCCTCAATTGTAGTGTTCGTGCATTCTCATTTTCCTCTCTAACTCGAAGGTCAGACAGGTCCCTAACACTTTTTTCTAACCGGGGGAGGTGCGTTAAAATTTTCCCCATGCCATAACAATGGCACTGGAGACGCACCGGGGAAGGGGAAAGCAACCGCTCTCGGTTGCACTCAAACGAACACTGGCTGAATTTTCAAATTTTGCGACCAAGCTGACAGGTCGCTGACAGCTTGGTGACAGCTAGAAAGAAGAAATTTCTCTTTTAATTTGAGGCGAAGCTTCTAGAAGTTGCTAGAATTATAAATATAGATTAATCTTTAAATTATTTATCTTCAACGGATCTTCTTCTGACAGAACAATTGATAAGAAAAGTCTAAACCAGAGACAGAAGGGGAGCGACAGTCCCCAAACAGCAGGAGGTGAAGATAGCACTTTGAGACATTTTTGATATGGCTTCTTTTTTGAGGTAATCAGCAAAAGTTATATAGGAGGAGAGAGTTTTTCCGATAAGTTCTTTAGACAGGTTAACTTATGCAGGTTCAACCGACAAATGACCAGGTTCGCGTCTACAATGTCTCTGCCTTAAACTCCTAATCAATAAGTTCCGGTTCCAATGTACCTTCCGATTCTCTGAACTGGTTCCAAATCAATGACCAAATTAATCCACTAATATCCGAATCTAATTATCCGAGCTAAGTCTACTTCTACTGATATGCACCGTCTTCAGACTAATCCTCTCAGTGATCACAGGATCAGGTTCCAACTGAACTATGAATCCTGGCAGGACACGCTCGTGATGAACCTGAATCAAATGGGTTAAAACCCATTAGAACAGGACACAGGTGCGGGAATCAAACCCAGCAACTATTACTCACTTTGGATGGCTTTCTGAGATAAAAGTTGAAACTTTGTAAATTTTAAGTAATATTTGGCCAAGGCAATCAAAAACAGCGTATTTTGGGCCAATTTTCAATTAGGACGGACTTAGTTGTACGTTATTGCTTTGGCACAATCAGATTTTGACCAAATATTGATTTCTAGGCGATTTTCTGCTATATAGTGCAGAAAATCGCAAACACAACACGGTTCTTCCGTAGATATTTGGTTTACATTAATTAAACGTGAAATGGGAGCTCTAGGCATTTAATGAGCAGGAAAGCACCCGTTTCCTGCACGAAACTGACATTAAGCACAAGACATTCGTTTTCTTAAACTTATTACTTTTCTGAAATTCATTAGAAGATGGTTCAAGAAGATTTCTAAGTCTTATCTACAGGTTAACCTTATTATATTTATTAGCTACCATTTATGTATTTTCGGATACTTACGTACTATTATTTACGATATGTGCCATTCGATTCCATTGTTTATTTCTAGGTGTTGGTTATTAGGCGTACTTCAATATTTGCAACCACAATTGCCAGAGAGTGTCTGACGATATTACATTTAACTTTTAGAATTGTGAGTTGACATAAAAGGTTTAAGCAGCGGCAATGGTGCTTGTTACAAAACGGTAGAGCAAACTGAGATTGGTTGCTTCGTTAGTAATTACAAACGAGGGCAAGAGCTGTTGTTTAGTATTGTTCTTCCTGCAATACTGAACCTTTAAGAAAACAAACAGCATAGGACCTTTTAACTTTCTTGATAAGGGCCTGACATAAAAGTTTGGCTAGTTTTAACCACATATTACGGAAAATTACCAACTAGAATACATTTGACCGTTTGGTTGACATGAACATGTGAGGGCACGAATGGCACAGTCCTAACTAATAAATATTCATACAACCTAGCACATTTGCAAAACGAACCAGCACGAGGTCCTTATTTGCGATTCGTCCGCTCCTTGAGCATAGGACTACCTACGCGGACGAATCGAGGACTATTTAGTAGTTAAAGCCTATTCTGGGAGTCCCCGTGACTCTGAATTAAGCTAACTACTTGATTTACATATAACACGACACGACAATAGACACTTGCTCATGCTGACTAACAATCACCCATTCTTTTCGAACATTAATCGGTAAACTGACATTCAGACACTTATTCACAGTCACACAATCTCTTACGTAAAACGGGAATTCTATGATAGTTCCGGACGTACGAGTCCCATGCACCCGATGGGAATCGACATACCGTTGAGTTTTGGGACAATCCATACCGACAACGTTTTTGGACCCGTCAGGATTCTGCTCTTTAAATTGACAACACTAGTTTTAATACAACTATAATTTGGGTAATTATTACCGATAGTTACAATCAGTACTTCCGTGTATTAACTTGATAGCGTTCTGGATTATCCCAATTTTGCAATTCACCAGACATTCAGCTAACCCAATTAATGTACTAATGATGGTCGAGAAACGTACTTTGACTGCTAATTATTGTTGACCAATAGTTGTTAATGTAAGAATGAGAAATATTAGTTTAAAGCTGAGGATCATTAGTTGGGGCAGTTTCTTAATAACATTTATACGAATGTGGCAGTCCTCACAACCCCTATCGTACAAGGGGAGTTTCCGTGAGTTGCCGATCAATTAGCCAAAACATTCATTCATCAGACACTCAGAACAGCATACGAAACAAACATTCAAGATTCATACAAATCATGCATTTCTGAAAATTGATTAGGTTCGGAACCTCACGCTCCATGAGGGGTTTACCCGAATAACCGCCTTACGTAAATTTAGAAACACATTCACACCCTAGCAACACATTTTTCCAATACATATCTAACTATTAAGGGTACAAATTACTTAATTAAACCCTAGTTCTATGTGCATATTTAGCTATGAAACTTTAAACTTTGTTGCGCTCGGATTTGGCTTTTGCAATTCTACAGAATTGCTTTATAAAAGAAATTTTGTGAAAACTGGAACTTGAAAATTTGGTGAAACTTTGTATGAAGTTTGAGAGAAAGCCCGTGAGTAATAATTGCTCGGCAATTATTGCTGTCAACAAAATTAAATTAAACCAAATACACAGTTAATTGAAGCTACCGAAAGATGAGGAAGCCGGCCATTCCTCTCAAAACTGCTTGATAATTAAGCGGTTAAAAGTAATATTAACTCATAATTTTAGGATTCGTTCAAAATGACCTGTACCATTTTGAGACCTAGCAGTTTTAAAGCCGACCTAACGCTAAAATAAAGCATAATATGAAACTGGTGTTTTAAAACAATACGGTGCCTCTTGTGAAAGTCATGGCCGGCAACCACTAGTTGCCGGCTGTGGGGAGAACGTTTCTGCTAACTAACTTATTAATTTCAGAGCCGTAATTAAGGGGCTCTCTAACTCAAAACTCAGAGGTTAGGCCCCACTCAAAATCCCGTTAATTCTACAAAAAGAAACCCCAAAAGTGACAACTGAAAGGTAGAGAAAGGAAAGAGCAATTTTGTTGTGAAAAGAGTGATTCCTGGTTTGACTAGAAAGGCAGGCCCCCTTCGAACCAATAGGATGTAGAAAAGGTGTATACTAACTCTCTTTTCGAGAGGCAATTCTCCTGCTGGACTAAAGGCCAGCCCAAAGTTCATGTGAGGACAGCCTTCCAGACAATATGACTGGATTTAACACAAAGGTTACGTAAGTCTCAGTTAAGTTACACCTTTTTCTGAAACACTAAAATTACGAAACGGCAAACATTTTACTAAAACATTTTGGCCATAACTTTCTTAATATTGGGAGTTGAGAAATAAAATTTACATTTTTGGAATCAGCGTCGAATTGCCTTTCGATTAAGCCCAAGTTGTGTTTCCACGTAAAATTTCGATTATTACGTAATCATTAGCTAATTAACACTAATTAACACTAGTTAACACTAATTAACACTAATTAACACTAATTAACAATAACTAGTTACTAAAAATGGGAAATTAATGTTAAATAACATTAGACATGACTACCTACGTCTAAATACGGCTACCTATGCATTTGTAACTACATATTATTTGCTGATTAAGGTTAATTCTACGGAGTAGCTACCGTATACCAACGAACCATCTTCATATGATTAAATTTGACAATAAATTGAAATTGTTGTTTGCAAACAGAGAGGAATTACGCGTTTTTGTGGGTAATATTAGGACCTTTTCTTCGGGTTTTGGGTGGTTGACAATAATGGATAGTTGTCTAAGGTTAAGTCCTAATGAAGAGGCATCAGCTCTTCATTGAAGTGTAGATATTTTGCTGTCATTATCTGCTTGGGGAATAACAAGATCCAAGTGAAAAGGCACCCGCTTTTCACAAGGAGGCAATATTAAGGTATTTCCTTTCAAACTACCTAACTGACTAAGATGTGTATTAATTTATGATGCTGTTCTTTTTGTATTAATGTTACCCTGACCTTATACTGCAAGTTTTAACTAATCTTCCCTTTCGTTTCCCTAGGAATTAGTTATATTTTAGAGATTGGCAACCCTGTTCTTAATTAAACATAAATACAAATACAGCTTGGACATTCATTCAGGTAACCACGATCATAGAAATCTTTAACTTAACCCATTTTCTGAGGTCTTCCTTGGCGTTTTCGAGTGACCATTGAGCAAATCCTCCTTTTTAGACCAATTCTTCAAAATCTGATTTTTTATTTAACCAATTTCATTACAACCTCCACCGGAAAAATGGGTAGGGTTTTGACTAGGGGGGAAGACCAGAAACGACACGATTCCTCCATTTTCTTATTCCCAGCTCCATTAGCGAATTACAATCATCCATTCAACAGTATCATTAAGCAGTCACGTCATCCTTAAGACGGATAAGGGATTAAATTATGCCTCCTTCGCTTTATACCTGTCTTCTCCTTAGATACCCTTTTCAATTACACTGCAATTACTAACTATAATTACCATCTGTATTATTCCTTCAATAGACCACATACAATCGGTCAACAGCTTACTCTGTTCTTCTTCTTCTTCTTCTTCTTCTTTTTCTATACATCTACTCTGGTGGGGTCGACCTTCTGTGGGTCCGTTCCGCAGCCACCTTTCCTAATTTGCATATTCCTTCTAGTTTCTTACTTCTTACTTTAGGTGGGGTCGACCTTCTACGGGTCCGTTCCGCAACCACCTTCACTTCTCTTTAGCCTTCCTTGGCTCTTCTTGAATACTTCAGACTTAACTCTATTCTAGCTCTAAATCCTAATTCTTTCTTGGAGCTCACCCGGCTCCGACAGCATCAAACGACTTAACCGATTTCGGAGTACCTTACATTAAGGGGATTTGTTCCCTAGAGCGCACCCGGCTCTCACAGCATTTCGACTCGAGCATGTCTTCATGTATCCTTCACTAGTAACTATCTTTATTTTCTTAGAGCTCACCCGGCTCTTACAGCTTCGGAAACCTTAAGATTAAATATCGGTCATTCTTTTAATATTCCCGTCTTCATGTAACCATAATTCATAGCATAACTTCTAACAAACACAACATTAACTACAGACTAACAGCAGTACCTCTAATAATTCGTTTCAGTCTCGTCTACAAAATAAACCTCGCTTGGATTAAATTACCAAATTACGTTTTTACCATCTTTCTAAACAATGTCTTTCTGAAGTCGAAACTCATTCCATTACTTCATCGTACTATAAGTCAGAATACTGATAATATAAACACACAACACAACAGAGAACATCAGGCGACACAGGCTACTATAACAAATACGTTCCAACAAAACTCTTCCTTGGGCTTACTGGTGCCTAGCCTGGGGTACTAAAGTGAATAGTATTTCCAAAACCCTTGGGTTTCTCCATTAGATCTCTTTTAAAACTTTGAACCGTCACAAGCGTATCGAGGTCACACTAACAAACAGTTGATACAATAATTACAGGCACATTAACCATGACACACAGAACACAAGAGAACGATATTTACAAGCAGGCACATCATAAGATATATCAGGAGGTTCCGATCCTCATTAGGTAATTAAGATTTAAAAAGGTTCCATAATTATAGGTACATCCGAGTTACTATTTTCGGGTGCCAACCGTCTCATTCAGGGTTTCAGGTTCACGTCCAGAACTTCCACATGTCACACTAGTCAAAAAGACAACAATTATGAGAAACAAAAAGAAATATAATAAGCTATTCTATACAAATAGTTGAGACAAAAGTCGGTACAAAAAGACAAATGTGAATACTCTGTACAAAAGTACAATATCATAGAGATCAGTCATAATACCAATTTTTTGATTTGCCTAATGTTACTTTTTATGTAATTTCCGTATATTTAAACAAACTGAGTTTTACAGGTAGGTAAACTCTACAACCAGATGATACACATATAGGAAATACCAAAAAGTGGAACATTATACAAATAACTACACTTTACAAACAAGGCACAATAAGTACAAAAGTACAAAAGTACACAAAAGTTAAACAAATATATTTTTAAGTTTTATATATGTTATTTTTTTATATTTTTCGAATATTACTTTTTATAGGTTTTTTTTGGTTTACTAATATTTACAGAATTTCATAACTGCACTGTTAGGGGACTGTTAGAGGGGATACTCACAGTCTTCATTGTCAGAGGGATAGGGGGAATCCAGGAGGCAAGCTAGATAGTCCTCCATTTGCCAGAAAGTAATGGTGTCGTGGCTCGGGCAGACTGGCAGGATGAATTCATTGGATTTTTTCGAGGTGGCCTTGGCCATCTGGGCCTCGAATTCCTCATGATTCTTGGCCTGGCAGAAGAGCCGTAGCTCTTCAATTTGCTCGCGGTACTCCTGGGGAGTGATGATGTTGTCATCTAGGCGATTCTTGAAGGCTCGCGCTTCTTTGAGAATGGAGGCAGGAGTCTTATCCTGCCCTTCGTTGAAAAGGAGGGACGAGGGTGGCGTCTGGTTTTGCCATTCGATGGAGAAGAGGGAAGAGGATTGGGTATCGGATTCGGATTCCGGTTCCTGTTTTATATCCCTTTCCTCACCCTCTAAAAAGGCCTGGTTTGGGGACTTGGGGGGTGAAGAAACTGAGACGTGATCGTTCTTTCGGGTTGGATAGTTGGGCTCAGGTCCGAATGGAGGGGGAGGATACGCTGGGTAGGGATTCTTCAGATTGGGATCATTGACGATTTGCAGAATCTCCTGTCGGAGATTCTCTAGGCAGAAGGCGTAGAGGGCACGGTCACCGTCGGAGTCCTGGTGTTTGTACGTAAGGTAGGCGAACGTGCGAAACGCGGCCTGCACGTGGTCCTGCACGGTGACATCTGGATGGAGGCTGACGGCGGTGTCCTGATGGACTTTGGTGTGTCGCATTCGGAGGCCGGCGTCGTCAAACCTGACCCTACTACCAGGGTAGTAAACGAAAGAAGGATAAGGATCCTTCTTAGGGAACATCTTCAGGAGGTTCTCAGCCTGATAGAACCGTGGTTCATGGTGGGGGTTGTCGTTGAGGTTGGCCAGTTCGGTATACTGGCCCAGCTGATGGGGAACTTTGACACTGCAACCGGTGGCCGCCTTCTTCTGGCCAGGTAGGGCGAAAGGGACTTTGCACTCTGGGTAGATAGGGGGGGGCAAGAGCAGACGGGGGACCAGCAAGGCACAGGATTAACAGGTGGGCAGGGTCCCGCCCGTGGGACTGGGGCTCGGGACCGAAAACTTAAACTAGGAGCTGTAGAAAGGGAGTAGATGCCCCACTCCGCAAGTGCCTCCTGCACTCGGTTTTGCTGGGCTGGCTGGGAGGCTGATTCTCCATTAACCTCTACAGGAAGAGGTTCGGGAACATACTCTCTGGATGGGGGAAGGTTGGCCATCTTTGTCCTGAAAGTAGGCGTAAACATTAATGCAACAGATTAATGTTAGAATGATTCTATGGTGTGAGAACATTAATGCATCAGATTAATGTTGCGTCGTGTAATGTGTATTATGTTGCACATCCTGACGTACCCAGTCATGGATATCCAACGATAATTCCGTCGACTACCGTCAACTAGTTATTTCGAAATGGGTTTCCAGTACAGTTATGATTATCGTAATTTCATGATAGATAACTCAAAATTGTCCAGTTTAGGAAAGGCATAAAAGTACAAATTGCACATTCATATACATTCCCACACAGTAACAAAAAGCATAAACACATAGCGTAATATGATACAAATATCACAGCCAAATCTGACAACAGTTTTCTAATAACGACGATATCTTTTGGGGGGCGGTCCGGAGAGAGACAGGGACATTAAAGACTGGACTGGGGGAGATCTCTTCTTTGGCAGGGGACGTCGCCGGGGCTCATCTTTGGATTCGGAGTATTTTGGGCGGTAGATGGGCGAATCTCGGTGAGGCCGCTTGCTGAGGTACACTGACAGAGGGACGCGCTTCAGTGACGTGGCGGTCCAGGATTCCATCAGGCGCCGCTGGGATTCGGCGGTCAGGGCGTACACATGTCCAGTTGGTATGGCCACGGGGTCCTGAGGCCGGAAATGGGGACCATCATCTTGGAATGTGTAACATCCCCAGATGAGTCCGGCCCAGTCCTCATGGCGCTTCAGGGTCTTCACAGGGTCCACGCTGTTGGGCACGTATACGATGGTTGGGAGGGCCCTGATCATCGGTATTGACTCCTGATAGGGAGCCACATCAGTGACCTCGTAGTGAAGCTTCATGGCTTCATCCAGATAAAGCTGGTTGGTAGCC
The DNA here is from genome assembly GCA_030248195.1 of Trissonchulus latispiculum. Classification (NCBI taxonomy): domain Eukaryota; kingdom Metazoa; phylum Nematoda; class Enoplea; order Enoplida; family Ironidae; genus Trissonchulus; species Trissonchulus latispiculum. The sequence goes on from JASAND010018575.1 coordinate 42,028, forward strand.
TTATCCTTTTCTTCTTGGGTAGCTCCCTTTGGTCGGGAGGCATCGATTTCAGGGACGACGATGATTCTGGAGAGGAGAGGGCTACGGATGGCGGTTGCCACCCGTAGACAACGAACAGGTGTGGCTCGCATGATGGGGAACATCAAGGGATCTGATGTTCCGGCGATCTCCTTGAGGACGGCCACAACTTGCTGATTTCGGAGGGCACACCCTCCAATAATGGCGACACGGGGCGTACAGTATAGATACCCTCCGGATCCTTTAAATAGACCCGGAGGAACTCCAGCAGCTGCCCAAGCGTGTTGGCAGCTTCGTTCGATTCTGAGTGACGAGCGATGGTTTCGTCCATTTCCTTCTTGGAAGTTTGGGCTTCCAAGATTCTGATGTTAAAAAGGGACTCGTAGACACCCCAAAATCGGTCCTTCGTAGCCTCCATGAGGCGCCGATCTTGGGTGGCCATCAACTCATCCCGGAACATGGGGATTGAGTACTTCGCAAAAAGGATACCCCCCATTAGGAGGGTCTTGAAAGGGTAGTGATGCTCCGGGTTAGGGAGCAGGCGGACCAGGTTGATATCCTGGTGGGACATCTGCTTAGCATACTTCCCACTGTCGCTTTTGAGGATCTTGTGGCCCACGGAGAAGGATCCAGTGAGCAGGGCCAAGATCCCCTGATAGAGGTTCTCGGCCGTATGGCCCTCTCGGTTCCAGTGCCGAATCATGATCGACTTTCCTTCGGCATCCTTGCCCTTGACTTTGGCAAAATTCGACAGCAGGGGGAAATCCTCACAATCGCTCCGGAAGTAGAGGTGATTTCCGGGGTGGTCAGGACGATAGGGGAGCTGGAAGAGGGATAATCTCCGGAGCTGCTCCAAAGAGCTCTGATGAACGGCAGCAGCGTTCAGGTTGTTCATATTCTAAACAAAAATTAGTAATCTCATAGTCATGCTATTTAAGGGGGATGTCGTACATTGCGTCATTATTAGGCTGGAGTTCATTAAGAAATACCCATTTCTCAACTTTGTATCCATGTTTCGAGTTCATCAGACTCTCAAGGCGTCGTGGCTAGAGTTCACCTGACTCTGCTCACGGTTCGGTTCCGAGTTCAACTGACTCTACCGGTTGCTATCATTCATCTGTTCCAGGGATTTGGGAACACTGAGATAATACAATAATATAAAATACTATTACAGACGATTATATACACACTTCCTGAAATGGTTGACAAAAGCTACAATACTAACGAATATATATATATACATAAAACATTCCACATAATTCACAGAAATAATTCATGTATTCACGATTCTGACATGTGAAGCATATTATTTGGACCTAAGGCGGGGGAGATGCTAATCTCCGTTGGCAACCCTGATTTACAATATAGCTACATCAATGACTAACTGGGTAGATATACACCACATTTACACATATTCTTAGTGATTCCAATTTAATAATTATTAGGCTAACTACTCAAAACTAAACTATCTTGCTAAAGTACATGAAACTATTCTTTTATATATTACACGAAATTTCTTTTGTTTTTATGCGAAACCTTTCCTTTTGTTTTTTGTACTTTTTTTGTATTATATACCTTTTTTTGTGATTTTCTTTGTTATGGACGTAGAAACTACCGTTGGGAATAGGATTAGAAGAAACGATTTGTTTTAAATATAAGTAATTTGGATGATTGTTTTGAGATAATTTAATTAGTAGTGTTTGTAAAATAATCAGAAATGTGAGGCTCTTATGAGTGAAAGATAATTAGCTCGTTTTCCTTCCCCAATGGCACTTTCTGGGGCGAGAACTTGCATAGAGTTCCCCCCTTTTTCTTTTCTCCTTTGCATAATTATTGTACTATACATTAATACTGCCCAAAGGGCTTCTGTTGGGCTCGGCCAGATTTAAGGACTGAAGACCAAGTGCGGATATTTTCCCGGGCTTGTGCTGCTGCCATTCTAGGGGGTCTGATTCCATGGGGCTCTTGAGATTGGCTTGGAGGGGATGGTTGAAAGTCCTGATGTTCTTGTGATTGGGCATGAGGGAGCTGGGTAGCTGTTAGAGATGGAAAGCTGGAATCCCTGATCCTTTGGGCTGAGGTGGGACGGAGAGCATAGGACCAGGATCTAATGATTTCTGGGTTAGTCGTGTGGAATGGCTTCAGAAGTCCCCTTTCTATATCCAGGACCAACATGTAATGGTTTTGGTTCACATGCCAAATATAGATTGATCTAGGGTCGGGGTCTATATCTGATCCCAGAAAGGCAGGAGTGTGGTTGGACCACATCCAATAGTTATCCTTCGGGTTCACATAGGTTGCAATCTGGGTATTCAGCATGACGGCAGCAAGGAAAATCTCTACCTCTGTGGCAAAGGTTCCGGGGCGTGAGATGACTTCTGGGTCATATATTTTTGGTGCTTCCATTTGTTGTATAGCTTCCTGGACCTTAGGATGATGATCGTAATAGTCTCGCATTAGTTCTCGGACTGTAGGATAACGATGTTCACCACCATAAATGGCAGCGGCGAGGACCCGGTAGAAACAGTTCCCGTCAGGTCTAACATCAAGCACCACCGTAGGATAGGTAAGGGGATTATCATTACCCCAGTCTTGGAGATGAGGGTTGGTAGTAGTGGTAACGTCTCCTAGTCGGTTGGCCTGTACCTCGAGCCATTCGTTGTTTATAGGAACCCAGGTCATCTCTACGAGGGTTTCAGCAATCAATTCGGGGTCAGAAGTGTTATCTTCCAAGTCACTATATTGATCAATAGGTTTCCTTATGTCTGGGGAGGGGGTTCTCCTTTTCCTTCGGGAGGTGCGTGACCTCTTTTCGGGTTCTGACCCTAGAGTTGGGGCTGTTGATAGGAGGTCCTCATCTGAACTAATGTCAGCATGAAGGTTTGGTTCTCCATCCACTTCCTCAGTCAATTGATCCTCTGGGGATAGGGGTAATACATGGGGTGCTGGAACCGGCTTCATTCGCCTGAAGTTGACTTTGTGTACCTGAGTCTTTCGTGAGTTGGGCAATCTGAGGTCAGCAACAGGCGGGTGTACATCAATGATTCGATAGGGTCCGCAATAAAAGGGGCGCAACTTATGACTCACGTTCGGGCCAGCTCTTCGGGGGGCTTGTACCATCACCAGGTCTCCTGGCATAAAAGCGATTTGTCGGACACCACGGTTATAGTTTCTTTCCTGGGTTATTTGAGCCGCTTGAATGTGGTCTCTGGCATATTTCCAAGTTTTTCTTAGTCCTTCCGAGACTTGGGCAACATAGTCAGGGACGTGATGTAGTTCTGCGGGGGCGATTAATTTATAGCTGTTGGGGAGAGTAGGGTCTCATCCATGCACCAGATAGAATGGGGTTTCTCCGGTTGAGGCATGAACGCTAGTGTTGTAGGCAAAGGTGCAATACGGGATCATTCTATCCCAATCTATATGTTCTTGCACAGTGGTGCGCAGCATATGCTTTAGTGTATGATGCCAGCGTTCGATCTGTCCATTACTGCTTGGATTATATTTGGTGGTTTCCACTTTCCTGACATCAGCAAGCTTCCAAATGGCCTTGTTTAAAGCGGAAACGAACTGGGCTCCTTGATCACTGACCAATTTTCGAGGGGCACCAAATTTCAAAAGGACATGTTCGACGAATACGTAGGCAGTTACTAGAGCAGTGGCAACTCGGACAGGAACGGCCACAACATACTTAGAAAAGGCGTCTATGAAGGAGATTACATAACGGTGTCCATGAATTGAAGGTTTTCTCAGATCCATTATATCCACATGAATTCGGTCAAATGGTTCGGTAGGAGGGATGGTATGTAGGTGGGCATTCTTTCTTCTGTGGGGAGCTTTATGAGCCATGCAGATTCGACACGTATTTACCCAATCTCGGACTGATGCTCATAGAGAGGGCCACCAGTAATTCCTTTGTATTCTTGAATGCATGCGAGCGATTCCCAAGTGTCCGGCAAAGGGGCTATCATGGGCAGCCAACAATATGTGTTTCCGGAGAGGTAAGGGAACCGCCAATTGTCGGTTGGTTTCCTCTCGGCTCTTCGTCAGTCGATATAATACGTCATCATCGATGATGAACTCTGTGGCCGCCGCTGCGATCTTTACAGCTTTGGTGAAATCCGTAGGAAGGGTGTCTTGGACAAGGTATTTCTTAACGGCAGCAAAGAAAACATCATTTAGAAAACTATAAGGCGGTCCCATATGGTATTGGTCAAATATAAGGGTCCTTCCAAGGGGATATCTTTCCTTTCCTCATATTCTTTGGAGGTAGCCGGCATTTCAGGTTGGTTTTCATTTTCCGAGGGTTTCGATGCGAAAAAATCAGCATCCCAAGAGCCTGATGACAGGGACCCAGATCCAGGATGGTTTGGATTTTGGGAGGACTTCTCTAGCTCGTCCATGACAGGGTCGTTCTCTCTATTTCCATCTTTTTGGGAAGGGGTAGAGTTGGAATCTACATGTCCTGGTTCAGCTGAGACATCTTGTATTCCAAGGGATTTTCCTTCCTGGGAGGAGCTTTGTAAGTCCAGATCCTTTCGTTCTTGTGCATTTGATAAGTTAACAGCGAGCTGAGTGCCTTTCCTGGGCCTTTGCAATGTACTGATGGCTTCTTCTGCTTCTGCCTCGTTTAGGGTCCGAATACTGATGGAGCGCATCTGCTCCGACAACTCATCAACGCTATGTTCGCTGCCAGGGGCTTGTTTTAGCCTTTTTCGCGCCATCATGACTTGTCGTCCAGGTATCGGGTGGCAGGCAATTAAACAATTGATTGCTCCAATAAGCCCATCAGCTACCTCGGGTTCCACGGGTGGAGTAATGACTCGGACGTTTAGGGGCGACTTAGTTTGGGTCCAGCGATATCTCGGAAGAGTGGATTTCTTGATAGTCCATCGGCATTGCTGTTATCTTTTCCAGGCCTATGCCTGATGTCGAAAGTGTACTCACTGAGTTCAACCCTCCACCGGGCTAACCGTGAATTCTGGGGTGGAGCGGTCATGAGCCATCGTAAGGCAGAATGGTCAGTGACTACTAGAAATGGGGGTCCTCCATACAGGAAATGTCGGAAGTGTTGTATCCCGAACTTGATGGCAAGGCACTCTTTATCATGTGTGCTATAATTCTTTTCGTGTTTCTTCAGGGATCTGGCGGCGTAGGCGACTGGGTGTTCTTTCCCGTCATCTTGATCTTGGGACAACACAGCACCCAGGCCGAGGTCGGAAGCATCGGTATGTAGGACAAATGGTCTCTCAATGTCGGGGTGAGCCAATACGGGTGCTTCCTGGAGAGCTTGTTTCAGGGTTTCAAAGGCTTTCTGGTGAGTGGCGTGCCAACTGAACTTGTTTTCCTTCTTCTTAAGTTGATAGAGCGGGCTAGCTAAGGATGCAAATCCCTTGATGAACTTGGCGTAATATGCACACATCCCCAGAAAACTTTCCACATCCTTCACACATTTGGGTTGGGCGAATTCCTGTATAGACTTGATTCGATCGGCCAGAGGCTCTACACCTTTAGCAGAAATAGTATGCCCCAGATACTTTACCTGCGTTTGTAGGAATGAGCATTTCTCGGTATTCAGTTTCAAATCAGCAGCTATTAGCCGGTCAAAGATCTCCTGCATGATCTCAAGATGTTCACCAAAATCTTTGGAAAAGATCAGAATGTCATCAATGTAGATAATACACTTCTTCCATTGTAGATCGCCCAGTACCCGTTCCATACATCTTTGAAAGTTACCAGGTGCCGACTTTAGTCCAAGTGGAAGTACGTTATACTCGAATTGTCCGTGAAAGGTGTTAAATGCTGCTTTCGCTCGGGACTCTTCATCTAGTTCTATCTGATTGAATCCCTTGTTCAAATCCAAGGTGCTAAAGTAGTTGGCTCCTCTCAATGCGGCCAGTATGTCATCAATATGGGGTAAGGGGTAAATATCAGGCTGGGAAACTTGATTGATTCGGCGGAAATCAACGCATAATCTCCATTTTCCATTTGGCTTTGGAACATATAGCATAGGGGAGGCCCATGGGCTTTGTGAGGGCCGGATGAATCCATGTTTCAACATTTCCTTGAGTTCCTCCAGCAGCGTTTCCCGTAAATGTACTGGCAATCGGTAAGGGGGGGAATATAAAGGGGAATTGGTTCCGGTATTAATAGAGGCCTGAAAGACGGAACACTTCCCAACGTCATAGGGGTGATGCGAGAACACTTTTTCGTTCTTTATCAGGGAATCACAAAACAGGTCGATCTCTCGTTCGGTCAAAGGAGCTGAAGGGCGTGGCATTTCCTTGAAAACTTCGGGCAGTTCATCGTATGTGAGAAGTTGACCCTGTTTTACCTTCGGGGTAACTCTGGGAAATTCTTCCTCAGAGTAATCCATGACATGGTTCAAGTGTAGTACGCCTTGGCTTGGGGTGCGGACATAATAGAACTGACAGCCATCTTCGGCGTCGTTTTCCAAATGATTCCTATCCGGAACTTGAGGTGTGACACTTCCAACGCATTCATGGGGTCTCGGGAGTAATTTTCCAGATATATAATGATGTGTTTAGAATCCAGCCTCACCCTGGCAGGGAGGCAGGCTAGGGGGCGATCAGGGTGATGAGGGGAGTTGAACTTGTGTGGGTGAGGGTCAAAGTCTCCTTCTACGTTTAGGATAACATCGGGAGGAATTTCTACCATCGCATTGATTATTGCTCGAGACCTAGCAGGCAAGGTGAAGTCCTCCATTAGCGTCACTCTGTAAGCGGTTTCCAAAGGGTGTTGCGGTGTAGATATGGGGATGGAGAAAACTCCGGGAGGGTGCGTTGAATGTATCTTGATTTCGTTAGTATGGACGGAGATCTCGAAGGAGGCATGGAATTTGGCAAAGAAATCTGTTCCCAGCAGGATATCTTGGGGGGCATTCTCGCTAACAAAGAAAGTGTGTGGTATAGGAGGATAGGTTGGACTTCCAGGAAAGGTAATCTTGCCCTCAACTTTCTTATCGATGTTCATTCGGTGTCCAGTGGCGGATAAACTCCACCTAGATTTTTCCAGCTCGATGGTGGGTAGTCTATGCCTCTTTACTATACTATCGGATATGACGGTAATATTAACTTCGTGCCTAACGAAACGAGGAACGGGGGCCTTCATTTGGGCATGGTTTGATGGGTCATTATATCCAACATTACTGACCTCGTAAATGGGGGCCACAACTTCTCGTGTGGGGGTGGGTATTTCCATGATGAATCCGAAGAGTAGTTTTCTGATGTCCATTCTTAATACAGGGTAGATTTTTCCAAATCTGTAGATCAGGCTAGGCTCATCCCTCAAAATAGTTTGGTTCAATTGGGCGTGTCCTTTCACTATGTCACGAATGATCTTGTAGTTGATGAGGCTGGGAGAAATTCGTCCATCCAATCCGGCGGCCATGACGCTATCAATACTATGCTTGAGGGAGTGTTCAAAGTTGGACACAATCAATGAATACTGCACCTGAGTACTCATGGTTAGGGCTTCGCATCGTGCGGAGTTAATCAATCCAACCAATTCCTGTAATGAGTAATGCATGAAGGAGTAGACCTGTTCGTTCGCTTCGACCAATTTCTCCAAGGCTTCCGTATGGGCAATTACTTGTTCATCCAGCTTCTGCGTAGCTTCAATGATGGCATTGACCTTATCTTTTACGGTTCCCAAGTTGATGGTATTAGATATGGACAGACCAAGTCCCACAATTCCAATGATGGTGCCAATGGCTCGTTTAGATCTTTGAAGAGGGAATTTGGATTGCACACGTTGGAAACCATGATCTGCATACAAGGATTCGTTATACTCTTGATATTTGGGTTTGGAGGAGTTGCACAGGATAGGGCTTTTGTCGCAGATGATCTTCATTATGGACGAATAATATCTAGTATTAAGTATTCCGCCATACATTTCGTGATATTCCTCTGTTATGTTTCTGATCAGGCCGGTTAAATGGGGTTCGTGGGGGCAGTCGGCTAGTTGTTCATTCACTCGATTCCGTGGGGTGTCGCATTTCTTACACTGAGCCTGGAGACCGTCTGGGACAGAAGAGGGTCCTCTTCCACAGAGAGAACAGAAAAATACCCAAGCCTGCATTTTTTTGAGCTGTGGGGGTTTGGGCATCTTCATGTGGATTAGAATAGGAACGTATTCCGTCTTGGTGTAGGTTGCCATTAAACCCTTAGGGGATAGGGCCAGACCCCACTTGGTGGATACCATGGTGTTCATTGCCTTGGCTCTTTGGGTGAGATAGTCCTCGCTTTCCTGCGCTTGAATACAGGGGACTAACAGAGCTATCATTATGCCAAGTGCCAGCCACATCACTAGGATGGGAAAGGGTAGTGAAGTTGAACCTTTCACTTTAGCGACCGGTTTGGGCACAGGAGGTTCCTTATGTTCCTTCTTGATGGTGGTCAGAGTCGTTTCTTCCTGGGGTAGGCGCACAGTAGTGGGGACTGAGCTTGATCTTGAATTATTTTTATGAGTCGGGGTAGGGGTCTTTCTTCTGGGCGGAGGCGGAGAATCAGTTGTTCTCCTAATGGGATGAAGGGCCTCCATTCGGGCTCGGGCAAGCAGAAACTGCTGATATGATTCCGAACAGCGTTCCCTCTCACGCTTCAATTGCCAGACGCGTCGTTCTTCCTTCTGCGCGCGCTTTCGTTCTTTGCTCCGGACGTCCTTCAAAAGTCTGCGGAGGAACTTGATATCCTGGGGGCACAAACCAGATTCCGGGATTAAAAGTTCTCCAAGGGTTTTCTTTATCTTTTTGATGACCTTCTTCTTTTTCTTCTTACTCTTCCGATTCTTTCGAGTCTTTATGACAGTGGGCTCAACGGCGTTCAGATTTATGCGAACTTCCCGATTCCGGAGTTTCTTTACGGCCGTTCCTATTTCCTCGTCCGATTCTTCTGTGTTGTCTGAAGTAGAGGTTTCTTCTAAGCTATCCATCAAATCGTTGATGATTGGCTTTCCCTGTTGTGGATTGCCTGGGTTGACGAGGGGCAAGGGTTCCACATTTTCTTTGTTAGCTTGCATCAATCTCCATGTCAGAGGTATAGACGTGCTGAGGAGGTTTTCGACCCATAGATCCAACCTTCCAGCATGAGGGGATTCTTCAGGGGCTTCCAATATGTCGCTATCGAGGCAACAATAGAATTCTTCATCGGATACTGATCTTCCAAGCCTTTTCAAGATCCTTCTGCTGATTTCATAAATTGCCTCTTGGTCAGTGATCTTGAATCTTCCTCGTTCGGGGTGTTTGATGAGATCGCTGATCTGATATTCCATCCTAGCTGGGGAATGCGATCCATCTTGAGTCATAAGAATACTGGGATCTAAGGCCTGCAGAAGTTCTTCTTCCGAGAGCATTTCTCCGAGTCGATCCAAAACTCTTCGAGCAAATTTCATGACGGGGCCCATCTCGATGGGGGTCACTTCTAAGTGACTCTCTGGTTTCGATCGGGTAGGCGGTAGGTTCTGATTCTGGAATTTCTGACTCTGTTCTTCTGACTTTTCTGGATTCGTTGGTCCTTGTACCGGGACCAGCGGAGCGTGCATTAGATCCATTGCCATACTTCCTTGCGCCAGAACTTTCCGTGCGCTTTGCATCACGGTGGGCATATCAATCTGAGGGTTGGGTTTGGGACCTGTGGGAGCTGAATTGGGGTAGGGAGAAATGATTCCATTACCCTGATGACTGACAATCGGCCCAATCTGTGGAGTAGGGGGTAATCCGAGTTGTATTCTGAATTCTCGCACAGCTTCTCCTAAACCAATGGCCAAGGCCTCGGAGGGAGGGACTGACTGGAATCTAGGAGCAGGACAGTTCTGGGTGAAATCGTAACATCGAGGGCTTCTTCGCAATTCTCGTCCGCGTCCCAATGAATGTCCGCGTGGCTGGTTCCTTCGCTGGTCCCTTTCGTAGGGTCCGGGGACTCTCTTCGTTGGTACTCGGACCACTTGGGTCGTCTCGCTGGTTGACTGTTCTGAGGAACTTTCCTTCTCTGGATTCTTCTCAAGAGAGGAGGGGGGAATTAAGGAATCCTGGGACAGTCTTTTCTTCACCTGGGAGGGATAACCATATTCTATGGTTCTGGGTTCTTCCAACCTATGGGTGCGGGGGTAGGTAACAGACATCGGTTTCTGGTACATGGGCAGAGAGTACAGTTCACGGTCCAACCGCTCGGTTTCCGGATCCACGGGCTCCTTCTCTGCGTTCAGAGTATAGGTAGATTTCCCTTGTGTCTGTTCGATCTTGACATAGGGAGGGATCGAGAAATATTGTCCGCCCAGATCCTTGATTTCCTGTTCCAGCTGCAGAATTTGAGTGGGTAGGCTAGGATTTTCAGGCGGGAAGTAAGCAGTTTTCCTCTCCGGTTCGGCTCCAATGACTTGAACCATAGGGGGGACACTCCTCTGTTGTCTCACGTCGGCAAATCTGGATCCGTAGGGAGCATGAACAGCTTCAACAGCATTTTTCTCTTCATTCCTGCTCCATTGAGGTTTGGGCTGAGGATATTGCTGGTACTGTCCGGGAGGTCCGTTTCTGGGAGGATATCGGTTGTCATGATTCCGGTTCAATCCATTCCCGTTCTGCGGATATCGGGATTGCCCATTGTTAGGTCGGTAATTGTTGGAATTCCCATTGTTGGAATTGTTGTTGTTGTAGTTATTGCGCGGAGGTCCAGGATAGTCTTTTCTGAGTCGATAGGCTCCACCTCCAGGAGACCTGCTTTCGCGCTTAGAATGTCCAGCTCTTCCGCAATTGAAGCATCGGAAATCGTTAGGAAATGGGATCTTATCATTTCCTCTTCGGGGAGGAAGGGCATTTTTAGACTGTTCGGGAGAGGAGATCTTGATTCCTTTTATCTCGTTGGCAAGCACGGCCGTGCTCTGAACCAAGGAACTGATGGTGTTCAAGAGGGTAGGGCCAGTGAGATTCGTACTTGAAACAGCTGCTTCAGGGTCCACTTCTAAAAAGGCAGGGGTTCCTTCTCCGAGGTAAACACCTTCAGCTTCTCTAGCCTTTTTGAAGGCCTGGGAGTAATCCGGAGTGTCCATGGGAACATGAGGTTTAAATTCATTTCGTAATCCGATGAGAAAAGTCTTCAGCTTGATGTCTTCCAACATGCCAGGGTCTCCTCGATCTTCCCAAGCGATTCGGGCATATTTCTGCAATCGGAGAGAAAAATCCGCGACAGACTCATGGGGCATCTGTCTGATGCTGAACAGTTTGGCTGTGGCGTGCATATCCGTCATGGGGGGAATCATAACTTCCCTGAGGGCTCGTACAGAGGCTTCCCAGTCGTCTTGTTGCATGGCTCCTCTGGGCATGCATTTGAATATCTCAGCAGCTCTGCCTCTGAGAGTAGACGAGATATTCATGACCTTCTGATAATCGTTCAGGTTGAGTCTTTGACTGAATCTCTCGTAATTGACAAGGTGATCGTCAAAGTTTTCATGATCCTTTCCGGAATAGATAGGCATATCTCGGTAGGAGGCAGCTATAGCCTGATTCTGGATGCTATCGCGGAGTTGACCCAGCAGGTCTTCAATGTTTCCATTAGGTGCCATGGGGGCATGAGGGAAAATCAAGGGCATCTGAGGATTGAAGGGAGGCGGTGCTCCACCCACGGGACCTGGTGGCACATGTTGAGGGCCCATATTCGGGGGTCCATTTCCATCTTCGTCAGCAGGGTTGTATTGGTCCATATTTTCTTCCGGGTTTGGTCGGTAGGGTCTTAATTGATCCCTTGATAAGGTGAGTGTTGATCCTCGTTTGATCTTAATGATGAAGTCGTAGGGTCGTGATGTTTCCTCACTGGTAGGATTTCCAACAGGATTGTCTTCGCAGGATTGTCCTCACTGGGGGCTCCAACTTTTCTGTTTACCGTGTAATGAACTGAGTTGGATTGAATGAGAAATTGGCTTGATTTGATTCGATTTCAGGAAATGGGGTCGTATTAGGCTGATGGGTTCAGTTACACGGAAGGTCAGCACGTTTGCCTGATTAGACAAACTTAGGTACCAGATTCCCGAAAGGTAGTTTGCCAAAATTGGGGATCTCTACAGCCAACCTGTTAGGGGTGTAGTCGTGAGTTCGTTTAGGTAGGGGTCGTTAGGTTGATCGCAGCAGGATTCAATCCAACAATGTGATCGCAACAGGATCGTTTACAGCAGCAAGATCGCAACAGGATCTAGTTCAGCAATGAGACCGCAACAGGATCTGACTCAGCAAGACTGTTCCTAACTAAGTCTGGTTGAGTACACAATGATTTATTAACTAACAACAGGTATAGATATGTTTTAAGGACAGTAACAGTAATGATAGTAAACTTATCAAACAGGATCACTGGACAATTAATATTCACTACAGTTATTAACAATGTATAATCAAGGAACAAGGTACCAGGGTTGCCAACTCCTTTTTTGGTAGATTAATACTTTAATTTGACCGGTAATGGGGGGAAGATTAGTTACCAGTACTTCGACTACGGATTCTTTCTTTCTTCCTCTTTACTTGTAATTACTAACAGGGCTTAAACTTCACTCTAACCTAACTTTGGGTTCCTCTTCTTCAGATATTGATTACAGGGTACAGTCAGGTATAGCGCGTACCTGTGAGTTGTGTAAGATAAATTAACTTCCTTATCCGTCTAATCACAAAATCAAACTAATTAACAGTTAACTGGTAATTAATGAAAGTTAAGGATATTACACTTCTGTTCCGGGAATGGGTGAGTGGGCTTAGATCTGGTATTAAAGATTCTCAAGGAATCCCACAGATCTAAGGCGGCTATCGGACGGTGGAGAGTACAAACACAGGGGTCGGTCTAGGCGGGGAGTTACCAGGAGATGCCCGAATTATAATTAATATAGATTAATCTTTAAATTATTTATCTTCAACGGATCTTCTTCTGACAGAACAATTGATAAGAAAAGTCTAAACCAGAGACAGAAGGGGAGCGACAGTCCCCAAACAGGAGGAGGTGAAGATAGCACTTTGAGACATTTTTGATATGGCTTCTTTTTTGAGGTAATCAGCAGAAGTTATATAGGAGGAGAGGTTTTTCCGATAAGTTCTTTAGACAGGTTAACTTCTGCAGGTTCAACCGACAAATGACCAGGTTCGCGTCTACAATGTCTCTGCCTTAAACTCCTAATCAATAAGTTCCGGTTCCAATGTACCTTCCGATTCTCTGAACTGGTTCCAAATCAATGACCAAATTAATCCACTAATATCCGAATCTGATTATCCGAGCTAAGTCTACTTCTACTGATATGCACCGTCTTCAGACTAATCCTCTCAGTGATCACAGGATCAGGTTCCAACTGATATGAATCCTGGCAGGACACGCTCGTGATGAACCTGAATCAAATGGGTTAAAACCCATTAGAACAGGACACAGGTGCAGAAATCAAACCCAGCAACTATTACTCACTTTGGATGGCTTTCCGAGATAAAAGTTGAAACTTTGTAAATTTTAAGTAATATTTGGCCAAGGCAATCAAAAACAGCGTATTTTGGGCCAATTTTCAATTAGGACGGACTTAGTTGTACGTTATTGCTTTGGCACAAACGGATTTTGACCAAATATTGATTTCTAGGCGATTTTCTGCTATATAGTGCAGAAAATCGCAAACACAACACGGTTCTTCCGTAGATATTTGGTTTACATTAATTAAACGTGAAATGGGAGCTCTAGGCATTTAATGAGCAGGAAAGCACCCGTTTCCTGCACGAAACTGACATTAAGCACAAGACATTCGTTTTCTTAAACTTATTACTTTTCTGAAATTCATTAGAAGATGGTTCAAGAAGATTTCTAAGTCTTATCTACAGGTTAACCTTATTATATTTATTAGCTACCATTTATGTATTTTCGGATACTTACGTACTATTATTTACGATATGTGCCATTCGATTCCATTGTTTATTTCTAGGTGTTGGTTATTAGGCGTACTTCAATATTTGCAACCACAATTGCCAGAGAGTGTCTGACGATATTACATTTAACTTTTAGAATTGTGAGTTGACATAAAAGGTTTAAGCAGCGGCAATGGTGCTTGTTACAAAACGGTAGAGCAAACTGAGATTGGTTGCTTCGTTAGTAATTACAAACGAGGGCAAGAGCTGTTGTTTAGTATTGTTCTTCCTGCAATACTGAACCTTTAAGAAAACAAACAGCATAGGACCTTTTAACTTTCTTGATACGGGCCTGACATAAAAGTTTGGCGAGTTTTAACCACATATTACGGAAAATTACCAACTAGAATACATTTGACCGGTTGGTTGACATGAACATGTGAGGGCACGAATGGCACAGTCCTAACTAATAAATATTCATACAACCTAGCACATTTGCAAAACGAACCAGCACGAGGTCCTTATTTGCGATTCGTCCGCTCCTTGAGCGTAGGACTACCTAGGCGGACGAATCGAGGACTATTTAGTAGTTAAAGCCTATTCTGGGAGTCCCCGTGACTCTGAATTAAGCTAACTACTTGATTTACATATAACACGACACGACAATAGACACTTGCTCATGCTGACTAACAATCACCCATTCTTTTCGAACATTAATCGGTAAACTGACATTCAGACACTTATTCACAGTCACACAATCTCTTACGTAAAACGGGAATTCTATGATAGTTCCGGACGTACGAGTCCCATGCACCCGATGGGAATCGACATACCGTTGAGTTTTGGGACAATCCATACCGACAACGTTTTTAGACCCGTCAGGATTCTGCTCTTTAAATTGAAAACACTAGTTTTAATACAACTATAATTTGGGTAATTATTACCGATAGTTACAATCAGTACTTCCGTGTATTAACTTGATAGCGTTCTGGATTATCCCAATTTTGCAATTCACATAACTAACAGACATTCAGCTAACCCAATTAATGTACTAATGATGGTCGAGAAACGTACTTTGACTGCTAATTATTGTTGACCAATAGTTGTTAATGTAAGAATGAGAAATATTAGTTTAAAGCTGAGGATCATTAGTTGGGGCAGTTTCTTAATAACATTTATACGAATGTGGCAGTCCTCACAACCCCTATCGTACAGGAGGAGTTTCCGTGAGTTGCCGATCAATTAGTCAAAACATTCATTCATCAGACACTCAAAACAGCATACGAAACAAACATTCAAGATTCATACAAATCATGCATTTCTGAAAATTGATTAGGTTCGGAACCTCACGCTCCATGAGGGGTTTACCCGAATAACCGCCTTACGTAAATTTAGAAACACATTCACACCCTAGCAACACATTTTTCCAATACATATCTAACTATTAAGGGTACAAATTACTTAATTAAACCCTAGTTCTATGTGCATATTTAGCTATGAAACTTTAAACTTTGTTGCGCTCGGATTTGGCTTTTGCAATTCTACAGAATTGCTTTATAAAAGAAATTTTGTGAAAACTGGAACTTGAAAATTTGGTGAAACTTTGTATGAAGTTTGAGAGAAAGCCCGTGAGTAATAATTGCTCGGCAATTATTACTGTCAACAAAATTAAATTAAACCAAATACACAGTTAATTGAAGCTACAGAAAGATGAGGAAGAAGGCCATTCCTCTCAAAACTGCTTGATAATTAAACGGTTAAAAGTAATTTTAACTCATAATTTTAGGATTCGTTCAAAATGACCTGTACCATTTTGAGACCTAGCAGTTTTAAAGCCGACCTAACGCTAAAATAAAGCATAATATGAAACTGGTGTTTTAAAACAATACGGTGCCTCTTGTGAAAGTCATGGCCGGCAACCACTAGTTGCCGGCTGTGGGGAGAACGTTTCTGCTAACTAACTTATTAATTTCAGAGCCGTAATTAAGGGGCTCTCTAACTCAAAACTCAGAGGTTAGGCCCCACTCAAAATCCCGTTAATTCTACAAAAAAAACCCCAAAAGTGACAACTGAAAGGTAGAGAAAGGAAAGAGCAATTTTGTTGAAAAGAGTGATTCCTGGTTTGACTAGAAAGACGAAATGTACAAAAGAAAGGCGAAAGAGGCACGTTTTTATGCTCTGTTTAGAAATCATAAAATAATAGCGAAATAAAGGTGTAATGGGAATTAAATCGGCTCGAAAGCCCGACATGCTATGGAACAGAAATGTGGCCCAAAGGCCCAACATGTTAGAAAACATAAAACTGGCTATAGTGTCGCGAACACTGAAAAGTTGGGGCTCTGGGGCCCAAAATAGCGAGAGAGTTGGCCTCCTGGCCGCGGTTTGGATTTTAAAATAAGGGTCATTTGGCTTTAAAACATGAAAAAAGGGGCCAATCGGCCAAAATACAAGCATACATAAAATTGGCCAAAGGGGCCACAATACAAAATCCTAATTTTTTTATCCTAAATGGCAGTTCTAGGCCGGACATAGAAGATCCATAAGGCCTCTCAAGTTGTTAGTGCTCGGGTGTAAACTCAGTTTACCTTTCTGGCCCAAGGGCCAGAAAGATCCCTAGATTTTTTGGTGTATTTTGGGGTGTGTACTGCTATTTTCCCGAGTCACACCAGTGACACGAGAAGCAGTACACGGGGGATGGGGACATTTTATAGCGGCCGCTCTCGGCCGTGACTAAATGAGCACTGACTAGAATTTTGAAAGTTGGCGGCAAGCGACAACTCGCTGACAGCCCGTAATAAAAGCGGCTTTCTTTAATCTTGGGGGGAAGCTTCTAGAAGCTACTAGAAGCTTCCCATGTTTTGCATGTAAGATCCGGGCTCTTTTCGGCCCGGAGACCAGGTGAGGGGTCAGATTAATGATATTGGGGAAATATTGCCCCCAACTGGTCCCTTTTTTGATGAATTTCGGGGTCGAAACTTGGGCGAATTTTATAGAATTTTGGGTTTACACGTAAACGTAACCAAAGGGATAGGTGATGAAAGTACGATCTTAACTTGCCCAAAAATTGACAGAAAGTTGCGGAATTTTGGCCAACTTGGACCTACACTATACGGAAGGAATTTCAATAGTTTAAATTAAATCAGAAAATTGGTTTATTAGGGTTAAAATTAGTTTAATAATTCTTTGTTTTCGGCCCCTAATTCTTGAGTTTTGCTTGGACTTTTGGCCGAAAACAAAGCGTGCCGGTCATTTATCTCCGGCAACAATTGTTCCTTGCTACTGGAAACTCCTTGTTTCCAGTGATTCAAGGAAAAGGAGAAAAAGTAGACGTAAAAGGTGAAAAAATATGCACACAGTCATTTCTACCTAATTTCTAGCTACATAAAAATTACATTACTGAATTCTACGTACTTAACTACCTAGATTTGATTTCCTTTCTTTTAATTTAATTTATTTTTGAGGCAACTAGGCCCCCTTCGAACCAATAGGATGTAGAAAAGGTGTATACTAACTCTCTTTTCGAGAGGCAGTTCTCCTGCTGGACTAAAGGCCAGCCCAAAGTTCATGTGAGGACAGCCTTCCAGACAATATGACTGGACTTAACACAAAGGTTACGTAAGTCTCAGTTAAGTTACACCTTTTTCTGAAACACTAAAATTACGAAACGGCAAACATTTTACTAAAACATTTTTGGCCATAACTTTCTTAATATTGGGAGTTGAGAAATAAAATTTACATTTTTACCGTTTTTACAGCTACCGTATACCAACGAACCATCTTCATATGATTAAATTTGACAATAAATTGAAATTGTTGTTTGCAAACAGAGAGGAATTACGCGTTTTTGTGGGTAATATTAGGACCTTTTCTTCGGGTTTTGGGTGGTCGACAATAATGGATAGGTTGTCTAAGGTTAAGTCCTAATGAAGAGGCATCAGCTCTTCATTGAAGTGTGGATATTTTGCTGTCATTATCTGCTTGGGGAATAACAAGATCCAAGTGAAAAGGCACCCGCTTTTCACAAGGAGGCAATATTAAGGAATTTCCTTTCAAACTACCTAACTGACTAAGATGTGTATTAATTTATGATGCTGTTCTTTTTGTATTAATGTTACCCTGACCTTATACTGCAAGTTTTAACTAATCTTCCCTTTCGTTTCCCTAGGAATTAGTTATATTTTAGAGATTGGCAACCCTGTTCTTAATTACACATAAATACAAATACAGCTTGGACATTCATTCAGGTAACCACGATCATAGAAATCTTTAACTTAACCCATTTTCTGAGGTCTTCCTTGGCGTTTTCGAGTGACCATTGAGCAAATCCTCCTTTTAAGACCAATTCTTCAAAATCTGATTTTTTATTTAACCAATTTCATTACAAATATTGCCCCCAACTGGTCGCATTTTTGATGAATATCCCAAGCGGTTTTGGGACGAATTTCACTAAATTTTGTGTTTACACGTAAGGATAACCAAAGGGGATCATCCTTAATTAAATTTTCAACTTCAGTTATAATTTCTGAAAATAGGCTCAAAAATAGGTCGTATCCAGGCCTATAAGAGGAACTTCATCTTAAGTTTCATTTTTGTTTCTGCCATTAACTCCTTTGTTCTATTTTTTCCTTCCTTTCAGGAACTCTCAGTTCCTGGGCCCCTACTTTAACTTCTGAAGTACCTACACGTGGGCCATCGCGGAAACGTACGCACGTTTGTGCACCTATAGTGTAAAGAAAGAAGTGTATAGAAAGAAGTGTGTACTAACTCGTCCCTCAACTGGGTAAGCCTTGCTGGCTTGAGTTGGGAAGAGTGTCTGGAAAAGATTAAAAGAAGCCGCAAGTCCAGAAGTTGACTGAAACCTTTTTGAGTGAGGAAAGTTGTGCAACCTTAACATAACTTTAATAAAAACATTTTCGCGTGTGGGGAACTCATTTTTGGGAGCTAGAAGCTGGGAATTATATTTTTAGAATCAGCGTAAAATTGCGCAACGTTTGAACGTGCCTTGCATTTTTACCAAATTTGGTGCGCATACTTATTTAAGACATAAAACCACTACATTACGTACTTACGTACCTATATACCCTACCTGAATACCTAGAATTGTCGACAATTAGTGCTGGACGTGATTTCTTGGACGTTTTCTCCCGTACGGTTAGGTTATTAGTTAGTACTGCTGTTAGCTTGCTTTCCTGCTCTAAATTACCGAAGTTTTACCTGTATGTGGAACATTTTTCAGTTTAATTGACAATTAACGGCTGAGAGTCGAATAAAAAGAGTACCAACTCTTCAACAAGTGTTTTACCACACTGATTAAGCTTTTTGCTAGTTAGGATATCTTATCTTTCACTTGATTATTTCGATGGCGGCGATTACACTGTTTCCATTTAAGTCATAACTTGAGTCTAAGGTCTTGTCCCCTTAATAAATATAGAAAATTTTCAACCGAACTGGCAGCTCTGGTCACAAACAATTATAATTATTTATTAGATATTCGAATACTACACTAATTTGCTGATAATTTGACTGGACTTGAAGGAATAAAACAATCTAATTTCGAACATGGCTTGGTCAAGAAATTTTGTGACTACTTTTTCTTACTTTCTATTTTCAATTTAATCTTTCTCATTACATATAATCTGTACATTCACATGGGCTTACGAAACTAGCAAAATTAGCAAAAAATGGCAAAAATTTTCAGAAAAACTGATATCCGAGGGGCTGAATTTAGGCCAAAAAGCTTTGAACGTCGATTTCTCAAAACTGTAGAACCAGCCAACTTTTTTTCTTGTGCCATGATATGAAGGACATGTGGGCCGAGGCACATTTTTTGGATTTGGTTCAACAAATCTCAATACTCCAGAAAATCCGACAAATGTGCGGTGACACGAAAGTTGTCAAATTTGCATTCAGTGTTCTCGCAACTGGAGATGTTTTAGCTCGCTGATAGAAACTTCTCTCCACAATAGTGCGAATTTCCATTCTGCCAAATACTAGGGTGGGTAGTACTGCCAATACTGCCATTGGGTAGTTTTTGAGAAATCGATGTTCAAAACAAAATAATTGCAGTTTCTCCTAAATGGTTTTTTGGCCAAATCTCCAGCTTAAAACAACGAATTAGGCTAATAGGTCCTGATAAAATGTGCAATGAGACTGTGTATCGATCGAGTATAAAGAACCCAAATTCGTCCTCAAGATTCGGAAGTAGTTTTGAAAAAGCTATTTTCTCGAAAACGGCCATTTTTCTACTCCAAAAATTGTATTTTGGTTTACACAGAGTTAGCCATTAGGACTGCGCAAAAGTTTTAAAAGCAAAAATGTTCATTTTTGGGCCCTCTTTCCAGCCATAACAACCAACCTGGTTTATTGTCGTCTACATACTGATAGAGTAATAGGAAAAACAAAAAATTTCTTATCATTTCACTGACTGATGCTATAATGTTAAAGAGCACCAAGATTATATATTTGGAAAGTTTCAATAATTCTCATCAAAAATTGAAGCGTATAAGTTTAAATTTACACAAAGCGATACCAGTACCTTAAATAAAAGCAGCTTTATTCATGATTTAGATTACATAATAAAGGTTATTTTGAATTTATGATGCAAATAAGTTAGTTCACTTCAAAGCACTGCCATAACATTATGAAAACCCTACATTTATTTATCTCTAGATAGTATGCGCTCACTAAATATATCCTGGATTTCTCAGTGGCAGTTTATCTCAAGTATATACTTAGACTTGTTTTGGAGCAAGGTACGAATGCTTATGTTCCATACCTATAGTTTGGCTTTTGGGTGGCACAATTGCTGCTTGTTCCGGAGGTTGGGACTTGGGTGCATAGTTTCCTTTGGGGGGGGGGGGGGGGGGGGGGGGTATCCCCCCCCCCCAAAATTTTTGACCAAATTTACCCCACCCCAGATTTTTTGACTTACCCTCCCCCAACCTTTGGCTACCCCCCCCGAACCCCCCCCCCCAACGATTTTTGGACCCAAAAAGTTAGCTAAATTTGGTCGAAAAATGGTCATTTTTTGAAAAATTTTTCTAAAATTTTGACCTAAAATCGCTTTAAAACGGTGCAAAAGCGCCTAAAACGTTAAGAACAAGCCTTATTTTGATGAAAAAAGGGCTAAATTACAGAAAATTTTGCATTTTTTGGCCATTTTTCGAAATTTCTGAGGTCCGAATTCTGGGGGGGGGGTTGGGGGGGGGGTACCCCCCATCACATTTCGGAGGTCGGCCAAGATTTACCCCCCCCCCAGACCCAAAGTTCCAGGGAAACTATGCTTGGGTGCATAGTTTAGTTTCCCCTGCGGGTGGGGGGGGGGGGGGGGTTTATCCCCCTCCCAAAATTTTCGGCCAACTTTACCCCCCCAGATTTTTTACTATCCCTCCCCCTCACTTTTGGTTACCCCCCCCCCCCCCCCCCCGAACCCGTCCAGCACTTTTTGGGGCAATTTTGGCTTAAAATCGGTTTAAAACGGTGTAAAAACGCCTAAAACGTTAAAAACAAGCCTTGTTTTGACAAAAAAGCGTTACAATACAGAAAATTTTGCGTTTTAGGCCATTTTTTGAATTTTCTTAGGTCCGAATTTTGGGGGGGTTGGCGGGGAGGTGTAACGGGGATTTGGGTTGGGGGCCCCCAAAAATTTTTGGGGGTTTTTTGGAAAAATGGCTGGGGGGGTACCCCCCCCTCCCAAACCTCCCCCCAATTATAGCCATGGGGTTAAAAAACCCACCCCCTTTTTGGGGGGAAAAAACCCACCCGCCTCCTGGGTCATGGGTTGGAGATATGAGCTCCAAAACAAAGCAGCAGGAAGCGCGACTCTTTCTAACCTATATATGCAAAGATCAAGTCATTTGGTTCACTCCTGCTCATTTTATGACATTTTGAAAATGACACCTACTTTTTGGTTCAACCATCCAAAAATTTACCAAAAGTTTGGACCGATGTAACTTTTGACTGGGTTGGGTTCAGTGGCGCACATAGGAACTTTTTTCAGGGGGGGCGGACCTCAGAAAAATTTGGGGGGGGGGTCTGGGGGTACCGCCCCCCCAGAGTTTGACAAATTTTGAACAATGTTTCTAATGCGAAAATGAGCGTAAATTCAGCAAAAATAGAAAAAAACGGCGCGAACATTGTGAAAAAGTTTAAAAAGTTGCTATTGAAAGGTTTAAAACGCTGAAATAAGGGTAAATTAAGCAAAAGTGAGGTAAATTTCGCGCCGCAGGCGCGAAAATTTTTGAAATTTCACGTCCGCGCTACGCGCGGACAATAAAAATTTTCCTTTACATTTGGTTTCGGGGGGGGGGCGCCCGCCCCCCCGCCCCCCCCCTTATGTGCGCCCCTGGTTGGGTTAGAAAAGTTTTGCAAATATTTGCAATGATGGCAACTCTTCCTCTTTGCACACAACCAAAATTAGACCGATCCGCTGTACCGTTGGTCTGGCACATTGCCAAACGTGGCGGGCAAAAAAAAAGCCCACTTTGGGGGGGAAAAAACCCACCCAAATTTTTTTGAAAAATTTTTTAACAACTCAACACGGAAACAATTACAGACTATAGCACGGTACTATCGAGCACGCTCCGTCATCCTATGCGGTCAGATTCGGACAATTTTGCTTCCCTGGCTAGCTAGGGGACAAAAACCTTGAAAGTGCCATTTCGCTGCTGGAGGACCCAATACAGGTACAATTGTGGATTTTAACAGCCAATTCTACGTAAAAAACTATTCTCTACACGATAGAATAATAAGTTTTATCAAATTACATCATTTTTAGCATTTTTCAAAAATTGCCCTATGTTTATGTGTTAAACTTTATGAAACCTGGCCAGTTGATGCAGCATTTTCAACGGCATATGAGATCTCAAAAAAAGCTACTTAGATCGGGTTTTTTGGTTCATACTAACTAAAAAAGGTTTGAATTTTACACTGGAAGTGTCAGAATTGCGATAGAACAATTTTTAAGACCTGTGAGGGGTGGGTTTATTTTCCCCCATTTGGGTTTTTTCCCCCATTGGGTTTTTCCCCCGCTACTTTTTGCATTATACCGCCCTAACGGTACAACCTACAGAAGTGCAAATAGGCTTAAAAGAAAGTTCTAAGTACGCCAAGTACGATGGTGTATAAAGTTCTCAGATAGCCCTTATAATAAAAAAGTTCCAGCCAAAATCCGAAAATGTGGGTTTTTCCCCCCCATGGCTATACACCTATGGGGGTACTCCCCATCACATTTCGTGGGTCGACCACCAAATTTTCGAAGTTTGTCCCCCAACCAAAATTTCCAGGGAAACTATGGTTGGGTGGCTTTGGCTGCAGGCAGTGGCGGCGCCAGGGGGGGTCCCGGGCCCCCTTTGCGATTTTGGCCCCTCCCTTTGGGCTGTCGGGCCCCCCCCCCTTTGAAAAATTTTTCAGCTGTTTATATGCATAATTTGAGTTTTTTTCAGAAATTTTTTTAAGAAATCGGCAAGGTTTTGCCAAAAATCGAAAAATTTTTGCCAAAATTTGAGAATTTTTTGGGAAATGAAGGTAAAATTTGCTAAAATTTGGCAAAAATTTCGGATTTCCCAAAAAAAGGTCGCCGGAATTTTGGGTCGGGCCCCCCCTTCAAAAATTCCTGGCGCCGCTACTGGCCGCAGGCAGAGGTGTAAGGCGTAGGGCGTAGCCCAGCATCTCAGCCATTTTCTCAACCCTCCCATAACTAGTCGTGCCCAAGGCGAGAAATACACGTTTTTAACTGCATTATGGAGTTTCTGACTCATTATTGATCTTATTTTGGATTTGGAAACATGTTCACGCATGGGCAACGCCTACACCACGCCTACATCAGTGTAGGTTGGACCATAGGTGTAATTGGGGGGGGGTTACCCCCCCCCCCCCCGCCATTTTTACAAACCCCCCAAAAAATTTTGGGGGCCCCCGGCGCCCCCCCCCCCCCCCCACTGGGGGGGGGAATTGGCCAAAAATTGGGTATATAGTTCTAGGGTAAATTCTGCAAAATTTTTCAAAAAAGTCCAAATTTTTGGCTTATCGTGTTTATTATTGCGAGAAATACACGTTTTTAACGGTTCTATGGACTTTCTGGCTCAATATTGACCTTATTTTAGACTTAGAAACATGTTGGCAATCAAGTTTACGAGTTTAAAAGTTTCTAATGTCAAAATTACTTCATAGTTGGATGTTTTTTGGCATTAGCATTGGCTGAAAATGCGATTTTTGACATAAAAATAGAAACATTTTTTTGGGGGAGGTTTGGGGTGGGGTCGTGGGAGGGTCTAAAAAGGGGGCCCCCAAAATTCAGGAAAAGGGGGCCCCCAACCCAAATCCCCGTTACACCTATGGGCTGGACCCACGCACCCACGCAAATTGGCGAAGCGCGCCATCGAAAGGCCCATGCAGACTCAGGATGCGCGCTTTCAAAATACTCACGCAGACGCAGCACGCACGGCTTCAAAATACTCTCTCTGAAGTAGCGCGCACGTCTTCAAAATACCCACGCAGACGCAATTTTCATTTCATTTCATTCACATTTCAGACAAAATCTTGAACCAATTTTGACAAATTTCAGAAAATTGTTTTTGAAAATATTTTTGAAATCAAGGTTATGGCTTGGCTGTATGTTAGAAATGGGAGTCCCAACCCTGGTTTCAGGATCATCCCAAGTTCACGTAAACCTTTGCTTTTTATTGGTATATATATATATATATATATATATATATATATATATATGACAAGAATTCTGAGAAAGTCGACCCGGCGTAATAGAGGGTTGATTGGTCTCAAAAATCGATGTCCTTGGATTTTGCTCGTTCCCGCATATTTTGTACTCCAAAACATTCTAAGAACTTCTGCACTTGCCGTTTTCTCAAATTCCGCCTACATCTCTCACAGCAGCCCTTCAAAGTTGACCTATTTTGCAAATTTCGGGCATTCTGTCAACTGAATACAAAAAATGCTCCATACCCCGCAATATACCAGTCTGAAAGCTCATATTTGCCACAGTAATTATACTCATAAAGGACTCAAATTGTGCCGAGTTTGAGCGCACTATCGCTTGTAATAAGGTAGTGGTGGAACATTGGTGCGGGACCATCTCGCGCAGCAAGCAAAAAATTTGATTTTTTGGCCATAACTACATACAAAAGGTCGCGTTCAAAAAATTTTTTTTCATGAATCAATAGCCAACTATAATGCAAATGTGAGCGCAAAAGACCAGCCGAATTGAGAGTGGATATTGTAGTCTTTAGGTCGAATGACTATGATGGCATTTTTTACTAGCGGAGGCTAATTTTAAGTTCTTTTGCTAGAATAGGCTCAAAAATCCGTTTAACCCGATTTTTCTGGTTCCCACACATTTTGTTCTCCAAAACATTCTAAGAACTTCTGCGCTTGCCGTTTTCTCAAATTCCGCATACATCTCTCACAGCAGCCCTTCAAAGTTAACCTACTTTGCAAATTTCCAGCATTCTGACAACTCAACACAAAAACTGCCGCACACCCCGCACTATACCAGCCTGAAAGCTCATACTTGGCACAATAATTATACTAATAAAGGACTCAAATTGTGCGCAGTTTTATGCGATAACAGACCCAATGTATAAAATGTATATATGTATGCACCTGAATAATACGTACAATATCAATTTTCACCACTGCAAAAGTTAAACTACACTGTAGGTCACAGTTTCCGAGTCCAACTGAATCCATTTGAGTCCAGGGAACGAGTGAAATCGGGGGTAAAACGGATTTTTGAGCATATTCTAGCAAACGAACTTAAGGTCGTGCTCCTCTTACGTGCAGATATACTTGCAGAAAGTGCAATTATTGCCCGATTTCATTCAAATTTTCAGAAAATGCATCGAGAACAGGGTATTTTTTACAGTGGGGGGGGGGCGGGGCCCCCCCCCGAAAATGCCTTCCCCCCCGAAATCGCCTCCTCCCGGGATTTTTGCTTCCTTCCCCCCCGAAATTTTTTTGGAGGCCCAAATTTTTGCCAAAAATAGGCCAATTTTCAAAACTTTTCCGGCTTCGCCGGAGATTTTTTCGTAAAAATTAGCTATTTTTGGCTTAAATCCTGGCATTTTTGAGCACTTTTTGAGTTTCATCATGCAAAATACGCCAAAAAGTACCATTTTTTGGCTCATTTTTGCAAAAAAAGTCCCCCCCCCCCCCCGCCGGGCCCGGGCCCCCCCGGGAAGCCCCCCCCCCCCGGAAAAAATACCTAAAAAATACCCTGGGGAATGATAATAAACGTCCTGTAAAAACGCCAGCTTCATGATACAGTGAGAAACAAAAATTTGAACTTCTAGAACTATATATAGAAAATTATGCCCAGCGACTATAATCATTTTAAAGCTCATTATGTGCTCTACAACTTTGCTTTTAGACATTAGTCTCTAGCTCGTATTGTTTTTGAGTAGTGAATTTTTGAAACATTTTTGCTCGAAAATAATTTGGTTATTTTTGACACGAGCTTGCTGAAAACAGGTTTTGTCTAATTGGAGCCAGTGTACACTACAAGTGTAGACACATTTATATTCAACTTAAAGAGCTTCAAAAGAGGCACAAATTAGGTTAATTAGAGCACTGTAAACTGAATAAGCCTAAAGTACTGGGCGAATAACAGATTTTGACAAATTGCGGCCAAAATGTTTTAACCGAAGATTCTCCACAACCAATGGGTGGATCTAAAAGATATCAGGGCTGCCGCGGTTCCTTTTTTTCCTTTTTTTTCCTTTTTTTTCGAGGTCGTCCTTTTTTTTCCTTTTTTCTGCAAAAATTCCTTTTATTTCCTTTTTTTTCCAAAATTTTTCTGAAAAAGGACAAAAATGTGTCTCAAATTTAGTTTTACGGTGGTAAATTTCCAAAAAATTTCCGGCTTCGCCGGAATATTGTTTTCTTAATTTTTCAGTTTTATTATAGAATAGCTAAATCAACACACATTTTAATGTAATATGACTGACTTTAACATAACCTGCAAGCAAGTACGAATTTAGATTTATAGAAATTATTGGACTTATTTTTTGTTTGCGTAAAGACAAGAGTTGAAAATTAATTTGTGCTCGATTGAACGTGGATATGTTGTAGCAAAGTAGTCCAATTGGCATTGTAGTAGAGATGCACCGGGGCCGCCACTACCGGGGCCGGGGCCGGGACCTCATCGTGGCCCCGGCCGGGGCCACCTTGGCCCCGGTACCGTGGCCCCGGTACCGGGCCTAGAAATTGGGGGTCCAAATCAAAAATTTTCGAAAATTTTCTTGAAAATTTAAATTTTGCATTAATTTTTATATACAAACGTTACTATCGTTGTTTTCATTCATATCAGCGGGAAAACAAACGATTTGTAACACTTTTTGACTTTCGAAAATTCAAAATTTTGGTCAAAAAATGTCAGAAATTTACAAAATTTTGCTAATTTTTGGCCCCGGTAGGTACCGGGGCCTGACCACCGGTGCCGGGGCCGGGGCCTGACTACCGGGGCCGGGGCCAGGCCCCGGTGCATCCCTACATTGTAGTACAATGTCATGCAATTTTGGCATAAGTTTACAACGCTGGTAAACTAAAGTCTGACCAAAAAATGTAGGGAGCGAAATTTTTTTGTTTATACTGAATTACCGGTACATTTTTGCTGCAGCAATGTATATATTTTCTGAACCGTCATGGCATAAGCTTTCTTTTGGTTGAAAAAATTTTTAAAAAAATTAAAATTCATCAAAAGAAGCCGATTTTTTAGGTTTTGAAAGATCTGTAGAAGACAAGAACTAGCCGTTCGGTAGAAAATTAGCCCATGTCTCACACATTTTGAATCCCGAATATCAGATGATTTCGTCAAACATTGCGATAGTTATTCAATTTTTTCGATTTTCAAAATCCTTTGATCTTTGCCGCTTTCCAACTTTGACTGGCTATTACTTGCGACTCACTCAATGCAAAAAATTTTTAATTGGATTTTCAGGACCGCTTACGTGTCAGCTTTCATGTGATATATGTGGTTTTTCAAAATTTGAAAATCGATTTTTTCGAAAAATACCACTTTTTGAGCCAAAATTTCGACAATGCGAATCCAGCAAAAGTGGGTAAATTCTTTCTTAAAAACATACGTAAATATTTCAAAACTTGTGTGGCTGTTCAAAATGAAGCAATAAACAATTTAAAGATTTAAGCACGGGTTCATTCCAAAAATGAAGATTCGTAATCTTCTGGGTTCTGTCCTTGTCTTCCCCCCCCGCAAGAAAACATCGCCCCCGCGGGTATGAAATCATTGATCTGCGAGTATCGTAGGTGCGTGCTTGCGTCACCTATGGCAATATCGCCGTCGGTTAAATGAGAACAGTTGAAAAGCAGAAAACTGTGTGAAAATGTAGCTTAGTCTGTATATTTTTGCTCAGTAACATTAATTTATCTGTAAAAATTCCTTTTATTTCCTGTTTTTTGTCGGACAAATTCCTTTTTTTTCCTTTTTTTCGGGTGCAAAATTCCTTTTTTAATTCCTTTTTTCTGGGAAAAGCAATACGTAACTGAACGAAGTACAAC
>JASAND010018578.1:0-15239 GCA_030248195.1 Trissonchulus latispiculum
TATATATAAAATTTGAAATTTCCGGAAATTTTTGAATTTTCTGAAAAATTCAGAAAATTCTCTAGAACGCCCTAAATTCTTTTATATCTTGCTTAAAAACCGATTCAAACCTTAAAGTTACCGTATTATGCCAAACAGTGGCCCGTGGGCGTTTTTCGGATTCGGCAATTTCGGATTTGATTTTTGTAATCCAAAAAAGCGCCAACCCCCGAAAAAACGTCCATGGGCTATATTTTGGAGACCGTCTCATAATTACTGCCTTTCCAGTTTTCGAAAAATTAGATACATTTCTGCGGACTACAACTTTCTCGGCAAGTGTCGGTTGCTCACATGTCTATTCAAAGAACATTACGACTGATTCTAAGCCTTCAAATAGCTCAAACAGTCACAACTATATTCACAAACTTTTGGGTGGGCCACTGTTTGGCATAATACGGTATGAAAATTTGCCGATTTCTGACCTGCACTTTATTTCTGAAATGAGAAGAACTTTTGGCGCACTCTTTCTAGCGACAAAAAGAGAAAATTACTGAAACAGATCAAAATGCTCGAGAAAATTGCTACTGACTCTCAATTTCACAAAAATCGCTTGCTGGGAACCCCGCCCCCAAACCCTCCGCCATTCTTGTAACCCTACTTCGTTATCTTTTTGGAATC
This sequence comes from Trissonchulus latispiculum, assembly GCA_030248195.1. Taxonomy (NCBI): domain Eukaryota; kingdom Metazoa; phylum Nematoda; class Enoplea; order Enoplida; family Ironidae; genus Trissonchulus; species Trissonchulus latispiculum. Next base: position 658 of record JASAND010018578.1, read on the forward strand.
TAACATTTCTAAAAATGCTAGAACTAAAACATAAACATCCACGGTTAACGTATGAGAAAAGCTAGTGCGGATGTGCAACAATCACTGCGTATTCAATTATACAATATATACGTAAGTAGGGCCAATTACCAAACAATTGGGAACCATAGTTTTGTGTTTTTACTGTGTTTTCGCACACTTTTTTAAAAAAACACACCGAAATTCTGAGTTCCAGAAGCAAAATTTTACTTATGTCTTAAGTTTTGAATTATATACGAGAAACAGTTTACTGAAAAAATTTTGCGCCTTCGGCGCAATACGCCAAAAACTAACGAGGAATGTGGTGTATATACATAATATGTCGTATAAACAGTAGTAAACACAAAAACGCGAGAAACCCAGCTTTAGAAAAATATATACACATTTTCTTAAAAACATACTGAAAAGCACAGGTCCGATTTTGAAAAATCCTGCTTGGAACTTAATCCGTGCTGACTCATTTATAACTAAGAATTTTTAAAACACGGGCCGATGTTATAAAAACGGGATTAAGGCTAACCCGGGTTAAGTCCATTTTGGGGTTAACCCCAAAATTTTTGGGTTATTTAACCCTTGCGGAATTTCGGCTGAAAATAGGAATGTCTCGAAAAAATAGGAAAAAATAGGAAAAATCGGAACCGCAACAGCAAGTCTACAGCCAGCGTTCTATGGTTGCTGCATAACAGTGCAGCACGATAGCAGCACTGCACTGCGCTCGACTATGCTCATCGTGATCAGCGACCCCGATAAACCCTATGCGTCCCACTAAATGGCTCAAAACAGCATGTTTAGGCCTATTTTTGATTATCTTCCATAGAGGTGGGACTTAGAAATTTTTCCGAAAACGGCCGTTTGGACCGACTATAACTTTGGGCCGGAAGCAAGAACGGTCCACGACTTAAATCAAAAATCGGTCAACGCTATGCACTAGTATCCCCTCCGTATTTCTTCATGTAACAGACCGCTTGACTCTAAGTGCTTTCTAGAGCCCTGTAAGCATGACACAAAATGGCCGTTTTTTGGCCAAAAACGCCGTTAGGCCACTTTTGGCCGGCCGCACAGGTGGCATGCCGGGCCGGGCAGCAAAAAATATAGCGCGGGGCACATGGGACCACATCGGTATTCAGAAAATATAAACCATTCCAGCTGAAAACGTCCACATCTTTCAAACACCGCTGCAAAAAATTGTTTTCCAAGCGTGACTAACATAGAAAAAAAACAAACGGACCTAACTTATCCGGAAGCGAAAAGACCAAAACTTTTTTGCAAATTGTTGTTCTCGTCGTGTAGATTCCAACGATACCAGACTTGTCGAGTTTCGTTCAGTATTGTGCTGGCACGGTGCTCGAAGGAGTCTCAGAGGGCCGCGCAGCGCCTTTTACACCCATATTATAGGGGGTCGCTCTCGCGCACCCTATAATATCCATCTTTCTACAATTTGTTATGAAAAGCCTTGAAAACCAAAATTACTTTCATGGCATTCACTAAAAGACAAAGTGTTAAGCTACATGTTGCTATGAAAAGAAAATTACTTTTTTCCTCCAGTAATGAGTAATATATAATGGTTGATGTCTCCAAAAGAAATCACCAGCTTACAATGGTCACACGGGCTTATTTTTATTATTGGCATAAAACTAAGCCAGTCATCTCCACTATATATATTATATACTCACCTGACCGGCAGTATCAATCAACTGAAGGCTGTAATCACGATTTTTAAACCTGAGGACTCGATTAAAGGCTAAAATGCATAAGTATAATTATTAGGGATTGGACGGATATCGTGATCCGGCAAGATATGTATAGAGGTCGGGGAAAAAAACCAACCCGCAAGTGGTGGGGAAAAACCAACCCCCCGTTTGGGCGATGGGGATGAGCTAGCTGGCTCAAATTTCGCATGCAAGTTGGTAGGGCCCATCTCACCTACCACACCAAATTTGAGCTAAATCGGACCACTTTTGAGCATTTTGTGACGTTTTGAAAATTTTGGCATTCTTGACCATACGTGTGCTTGGGGGGGTTTCACCCCCTCCCCCCCCGACCTGAGCTCACCCCCCAGAGGGGTCCCTCACCCCCCCCAGAATCCGGATTTTTCCAGTAAAAAACCGGAAAAATCCGGTTTTTCCTTCACCCCCCCCCCAGAACTTCCCCTCCTGCACATGTCTGTTCTTGACCCCCCAAAAATTCAAAATTTGCCTATTTTTGAAGGCCTGTAAAAAATTTTCCATAGCAGTTAGATAATAACTTTTAATAGTTTCTATGAGAACAACATGTGCTCTTTCCAAAAATGTCGGTCTCGCCTTCCTGCGACGCTTGGCAAGCTGCCAGCAGAATTTTTACAAAATGGGAAAAAAACCAAGGGGTGGGAAAAAAACCAATTTTTGCTTTTGCTGCCAAACTCCCAAAAATGGTTCTTAGTTGCTCAAAAGTCATCCACATAGCAAGTTTAATGCGTTCTTTCACGTGAACAGCTCAAAATTGCATTTGGACTTGGCAATTTTTTGCTAGCCGGTAAAAACCTCATTTCGGCGGATCGGCTGTTTGGCTCAGCTAAAGCGGCCAAAAAGTACTCTGGGACAAAGAAATACGCGAAAAAACACTGAAACAACGTTTATTTTAATTTATTTCATCGAATTTCGAAAGATTTACAAATTTTTGCATTTTAACATAGAAACTGGCAAATTTGATGAAACCTAGCCAGTTGATGCTGCAAATTTTGATGTTTGATTTTCTCACTTATTATAAGGAATATATATCCCAAAAATAACTGCAGATATGAAGTCAGCGACGCCGATTTTACCTGTCGCATGCATAAAATCGCTAATATGAGTTACCCTGACCGAATACTGGGGTTGGTTTTTTTCCCATCGGTTGGTTTTTTTCCGCCATTGGTTTTTTACCCCGGCTAATTAACCGTTAATTACTAATTAACGACAGGACCTAGAGAGGCGATTGATTTATATACCAAAATGACAGTCTAGACAGGGCTTGATAAGAAAATAATTTATAGCCGGATTGCTCCACTGGGTAGTTCTGCAGAGTCCAAAAAGTGACTACCTTGGTTTTTTCCCCGACCTCTATATATACTGCAAATCTGCAATCGCATCCGGTGACAGAACTCATCCTACTTCGTTCCGGCACTTAATGAACCGAGGTTAATTTGTTAAAGTTGAAACACCAACAAATATATATAACTGACCATATTTCTCTAACGTAATTTCTAAAAGCTAGTGATTCGTGCTAAGAATCCGGCTGGCTGTTGAAAATTTTATATGTTTCACAAGCAAACGAGCATAGTTATTACTTAACACTAATTATCCCTTTTAATTAAGGGTTTTAACCAATTTGATTGAATTTCAAGAATATTACTGGATCAGTGGGTTATCAGGATTGGCCGAGTGATCATCAGTGGATACTATTGGATGATTTTTAATTACTCTTCGTCTCTAATGGACTTCTTGATTTATTTTTATTTCTACTTATTTCCTAACTATTTTACGTATATATATATATACGTCCATGTTTCCTTTATCTTTGGGCATCATATGCTGTCTGACCTGTATGCGGCTAGTCCAACCTCAATAACAGGAGATGTGGAATTTCGAAACTAACTTAATTTGTTGCTTAATCTGCTAATTTGCTTTATGTGGCTTTAATTACGCTCGTTCTGTTTTGGTCATGGTTAACAAGGGTTCCCAATCCAACACCCCTCGAGGGGGTCAGAAGGCCGTGAACTGTAAGATTTGTGAATAAGGCAGTGTCGGCTCGGCGGATTATATGCTTGGAATTCCTGTAAGTGACTCTCATCTATGCATTCGAAATGTTTGGGCCTTTCAGATACGCAGTATCATCAAATTTCTAAAATGCCTCAGGATATATTTAATATTATGTGTAACTCCTGTAGGCAGGCTATTGCCAACTTAGAGCAGAGACTGTTGGCTGTTGAAGGATACCGGGAATGAGCTGGGCACACCAGAAAACCCCAATAGACAAAGTCTTGGGAGGCCTATTAAAGCCTATGTACTATGGACCTCCAGGAAACGGTTTCCGACTTTACCCTCCCGACGGCAAAGTGGAACCAGCCCAGCAAGATGGATGGGTCTGAAGGTAAAACTGACTGCGGGAATCGATTCTCCGTGCCAGAAAACCACTGTATGGAAGATTTGAGCTTTCAAAGTTGAATAGATTTTCGAAATTCGAAAATTAAAAAGACATTTCGATTTTCATTTTTCGAATTTTCGCCATTTTTGACGGGCCACTGTGGTCGCTAGGGAAGTGATACAGAAGCGCAACCTGGACGGTTAGTTAGTTCAATATATGTAATTTCTGAATATAAAAGGAAATCAGCTCCAGCTCGTAACGTTCAACGTGAGCGACGACCACAAAAATTATCACTTTTCGCTATGAGCCGACTTTGCGGCGCCACTGCGGCGCTGTGGTGCAGCTGCGCCGCAAAAAAGTTGTGATTCTTAAATTCTTTAGAGGGTACTACTAGACCCCATAGCCCTTTAGGTTGGCCCACCACTGCAGTTCACGTGAAAGCGGCGAACATTATGTACAATACAACCATCAAATAGGAGAAACCGGAAGAAAAAATCTCCGCCATAACCGGTCTGGGGCGCAACTTTTTAACGGTAAGTGATACGGGGCTGAAACTTCCCAGATATACTAAACTCGATGTGCTCTACAATTTGCGCAGTCTCCAGCCACATTTCACACATACTACGTATGACCTGCTCTTTCGAATAGTATAGTCAAAACTGTTCTGGCATGCTTCCAGGAAAACTTTCGGTTGGTTTTTTCCGTATTGAGTTTTCCCCCTCTGTGTGGTCAAAAATTTCTCACCAACTGCAGTGCTAGACGCTAGAGAGATGTTGTATGGCTCATTTTGAAGCTCTCTTCGCAAGGCCGTTATCATGGCCGCAAGGTGTCATGGCAGTTATCGTTAGATCTTCGATTTGTCGCATGATAAGAAAGTCATCGCCAAAATTCGAAAATTTGGGTTTTTATTTCCCGCCTGAGTTTACTTTAGTGGGGGGGCGCTTGCCCCCCTCACTCGGCCCCACCCACCGGCGTTTCCAGGATTTTGAAAAGGGGTGGGTCCAAAAAATTTTGATCCTCCCCCAGGACCACCCAACTGCACTGTTTTTATCCAGTTCAAACAATAGATTGCACAAACGAAGCACATACTCACCCTCCTGTGTGTTGGCGTGAGTTGCTTCATAATTCACACTGTCCCGCAAGTATATTCTAACTCACGTATATACGTACTTACAAATATGAGTGTCTATTATGTATGTAACATTATTGAGTACTAGCAATCAGTGGCGTAGCCAGAAATAAATTTCGGGAGGGGCACATCCTAAATTTTTTAACATCCACGATAATTTTCAAAATCGCTATTCGCTCGTTTCATTCTTTTTTCGCATCACTTATATATATATACGTGCCAGCTAAACATACTGAAATTCTCAGAGGTACATGTTGTTGTACAAAACGTAGCAGCTGCGCGGGGGGTCTGCCCCCCAGAAGCTGGAAAATTTTTGTAAATTGCAGCAAAAGTCATGAAAACGTTTAGAAAGATTAATTACCAATTCGTATAAATAAGGATTGTGGTATTTTAAATTCCTATATAAATTCGCTTACTGAAACGATTGTTGGACAACAATTGCTACAAACTTGTTAGATCATAAGTGCAAAATGTTCGACCTTTAACTAAAATAGGCGGGGATCTGACGGCGGCAGCCCCCCCCCAGCTAAAAGTCAGACCTTTTTAGAATACGGCAGGGGTGAAACCTATTTTTTCAGAGCAAATTTTGTAAAACTTTTAGTAACTTTAGCAGTGTATTTTGATATGCAAATAAGTTTTTCTGAGTTAATTAATAAAATTCGCGCCAACGGCGCGAAAATTTTATAAAATTTCCTCCGACAAGGCAAATTTTCTGGGGGGCAAATTGGTTTCGGGGAGGGGAATTCCCCCCTCTGGCCCTCCCCTGCCTACGCCCCTGCTAGCAATAATCAGAATAACAAAATACGATTCGAGGGGTCTGGGGGGCGGCAGCCCCCAAAATCTGAGAAATTTTTTAAAAAATCACTCCCCCCTCTCATTAGTAAGGGGGCGTCCCCCACTTATTTTTGCCTAAAATAAACCCAGCCCTCCGCGCTAAAACGTGGTCATAATCCATATATTCAAACTCACTAGAGCTCAAAACGAAAACGGCAAAACGGCAGTTATTGTGGTTCAAAGCTGGACAATCTTAAGGGGGGGGTCCATTTTTGGCCGAGTTTTCGACCATCTCCGATTTTGCTCATTTTCACATATTTTGTTCTCCGATTGGTATATTTTAACGAGTTTTTGAAATTAAAGTAGGATCTTTTACGGTTAATGAGTAATTTCACTTCAAAGTTGAGATCTCATGTGTTAAACATAGGAAACTGGAAAAGTTTCAATTTTTTGATTAGTGTCAAAAAATCTCGAAACTGGGCAAAGATTATCAGCATAATTTGGTATCATTAGAAACGTCTATTTGTATACTTTAATTTGTTGGAATTAGATTTTTGAGTTAGGCCTTTAAAATTTATAAAATAATTTTTGAAGCTTGCTGACTGCGAAAATTGACGTTTTTCGTTAGTGGAAACTGGGAGGTTGTAACTTGAGCAAGCATTTAAAAAATTCAAAGGCCTAAATCAAAAAATCTAATTCCAACAAATCAAAGATATAAAATAGACGTTTCTAACGATACCAAATGATGCCTATAATCTTTGCCCAGTTTCGAGATTTTTGACACTAACAATTTGGTTTTTTACCAAAAGTTTGAATTTTTTTATTTTTTGCCTATTACGTGAGACCATTGCAATTAGCAGCTACCAAATGCCAAAATATCTCGTTTCACGTTATTTCTGGTGTCTGCAGTTCAGTGTTGACTACAATTATTCCTGCTAAGTAGCCCAACGTGCTCACTGCATCCCAATCTGACGGACTGGCACCCATATATATAGCAAAAATATCGATTTTTTCAAATTTCTCAAAACATGACAAATTTGACATCAATCGAAAGCTCTTAATGCGGGGAACATTTTTGCTTCTTGGGCTATGGTACGCAAATGCACCAAATTGAAGTTAATGGCTGTTAAAGGGTTTTGTGATTTAACCTTAACATTGGATTTGCTGCTCCCTAAAAGTCGTTAAAAAGGCATGAAATCACGTTTAGCCTGCCAGGCAACACCGGGGCAAAATTAGTTCTTTAGATCAATTTTCAAATGTACAGCCCATTGAAGTTCCAAAATCGAAGACTGTTTAAGGAAAATTGCTTTAGTCTCAAGCGGTACCCTCGTTTCCCCCATTATTACAATTGCAAGCAGTTGATAGCTCGTAACTCGCGGAGACATGGATGAAACAACTCAATATTTAAACTTGGTACGCCCAACATGTGTGGCTACATTATGTGTAAAAATGAGCGAAATCCGTGACTACAAATTTGTTCATGGTGGACCCCCCAAATTTATTCTTCCAGTCAGTCCGGACTTTTCACCAATATTGGCCATATTGGCCAAAAAGTATGAAATTATTCAGGAAAGAGGTTTTTACAATGGCTTTTCGCCAATTCTGTTTGGACTTTACTTCAACTTTGGCGAAAATCACCAATGTTGGCGATATTTCTCCAATTTTTAAAACTTCTCCAACTGGCACTCTTTCCGTGAAATGTACCGTATATACGTATCGTATCTAAAGGGGATGCCGCCACTTCCACGCCCCCTATTTATATAGGGATTTTTTCGGGGGGGGGGGGGGCTTCCGGGCAGGGGCCCGGGCCCGGGGGTGGGAAGATTTTGTGCAAAAATGAGCCAAAAATGGTATTTTTTGGCGTATTTTACATGGTGAAACGCAAAAAGTTCTCAAAAATGCCAGGATTTAAGCTAAAAATGGCTATTTAACGAAAAAATCTCCTGCGAAGCCGGAAAATTTTTGAAAATTTGCATATTTTTGGCAAAAATTTGGGCCTCCAAAAATCCCGGGGGGGGGGCAAAGCGTCTCGGGAGGGGGCGATTTCGGGGGGCGCAGGCATTTTCGGGGGGGGGGAACGTCAATTTCGGGGGACCCCCGCCCCGCCCCCTCTGTAAAAAATACCCTGTATCTGATTTCATCTCTGTTATATATGTACATACGTACGTAAATGTCAGAAAAGTTGTCTCACTATTTTCAATAGTTGGATCATATGCGTCAATAAATCGTTCTTCCACAAACTGAATTGTCAATGTGGATTTACCTAAACATACAAAAACGTTGGCAGTTCATGGGCAGACAGAATATAATATCAGAGTCGACTGCTTTGACCCATACCAATGCTTTGGGTATGACTTTGTAGTATACATAAAGATAGCGCTTTAATTTGCGCCATGCCTGGGCCATGGGCGCACCCGGGGGGGGGGGGGGGGTTTGGGGGTTTCGGACCCCCCTTTTCGTCCGACCCCCCCCCGGGAATTTTTGGGGAGAAAGCAAAAATTGAGCTATTTTTAGTGCATACGTAAGTTAAAAATTATGAATATTTTTTGCGCCTGCGGCGCTTTTCTAACTGAATTTTCTAAATTTTTCGGGCCTGCGGCGCTTTTCTGACTGAATTTAAAATTTTTCTCGGCTTCGGCGCAATTATGTATACCATTAATAACTTTTACAACGTTTTGGAACCTGCGGCGCTTTTTCCCTCTATCTCAAATGTCAATTTGCTCCAAAAATGTCAAAAACTACAGTATAAAAAGCCTGTTTCTACATATATATATATACATATATAGCGCGGCGGGAAAAAACCCAAATTTTCGAATTTTGGCTGTAACTTTTTTATTGAGCGACAAATCGAAAATCTAACGATAACTACCATGAGGCATTGCGAAGAGCTTCAAAATGAGCCATAAAACGTCTCTCTAGCGCTTACCGTTGGTGAGAAATTTTCAACCAAACCGATGGGAAAAAACCCATGGGCGAAACAACCCAGCCTAATTTTTTGCTGCAAGCATGCCAGAATGGTTTTGACTATACCATTCGAAAGAGTGGGTCATGTTTAGTACATCTAAATCATAAAATACCAATATTTTTGCCAAAAATCATGTCAAATTGACTTTTGAAAATTTCGTATGTTTAACACGCAAACATAGGCAAATTTTGGAAATTTTTGAAATTTGCTTATATAATTTCTGCAGTTTAAGCATCCTATCACATAGAAAACGTGTTTTTATGGCATTTAAAGCCAAACCCTACCTATTTTAGTGAAAAATTTAGCGTTTTGTGGCGAAATTTGAAAATTTTGCTTGAAATGGCACCATCTCAAATTTTGGCCACCTGGACCTCACATGGAAGGTCGAACCTAGGTAAAATCTATACCAAATTAATCAGGAGGCTCTACTGAGCTAAGAAATGCATGAATTTTTCCTTTGCTGCTAATGGTTAGAAAAAATTTCATTTTGAAATTTGGGTTTTTTCCCGCACATGGGGTTTTTTCCCGCCGAGTCTAGGTCACCCCCAGGTCGCACCACAGGCACTAGAGCCAAATTGCATACACCATCGTGAAGTTCGAGACATATATATAGTCAGACCCGGGAAAAAAGGGTTTTCGACTTAAGCCTCTAACTTTCGCAAATGTTGGCCAATCTGGAAGCGGTTTTGCGTGTAAGTGCACGGCACTGCCCTCTATCGATTCAGGTATTAAAATCTTTCCTAACACCACAGGTTCTCAGATTAATTAAAAAAATCGGTGATTTTTTTACCCGACAAAATGGTAAAGAAAAAATGGCTTGTGGTATAAAAAATCACCCAAAAATATTTCGCTGGAACCATGGGCGTATCCAGGGGGAGGGTTTTGGGGGTTGAAACCCCCTCCTTTTGGGTTAACTTTTATCCATACTCCATTACAAAAAGTGCAAATTGTTCTCAAAACCCCCTCCTTTTCAAAATCCTGGATACGCCCTTGGCTGGAGCAGATTTGATGCTTCCAGGTGAAAGAGCGCATCAAATTTAGTATATTTGGCCAAAAAACCAAAGTTATAATGAATTTGTAACAATTTTTATCGATTTGAAAAGTTCAAAAATTGTGCAGCATCAACCAATCAGGTTTCATAAGCAAAATAGCCATTTTTGAAAAATATTCAAAAATGGTCGGTCAAAAATGACTAATTTAAAAAGTTTTTAGGCTTAATCGATGCTTTTTAAGCGTTCTAAACGCATTAAAACCCCCATACTGCTTCAGAAAAATTTTTTTGCTGGGTTTTGACCATTTTTTACCCGAAAAGTGGCGAAATTTTGGGGGTAAAAAATGGTCAGCTCAGCTGGTGGAGCCCCAATGCAGTAGGGAATATGGTGCCTTGTGTTAATATAGGTATACTTGGGGCCAATACAAACCCACATGCACAGCATTGGAGCCGGAGTCTCTCCACGCTAGCAAGAGAAGTTTAGAAATTCCGATATGACCCTTAGCTTTTGGCGGTGGTTTTGGGAGGTCAACTTTGAAATTACACTGAAAACTTTCTATTTGGTCCAGGGGTCTCATACTTATAGTTTGAGGTCATCTAGGGTGGCGCTATATTATCACACATTAGTGGGACTCGCCGTGTCTACCAGGCTTCCAGGGCGGCCCAGTTTTTTTACCCTTATTTGGGTTTTTTCCCGGGTCTGACTATACGTATCCTCTGTGAAACTGTAATCCGTTTTGAGCTAAGTCTTTCCAGTAGTTCAGGGTGACCCCACAAAGTTGACCCTGCCTGACCCCCATGTTGGGACCAAAAATTCCAAAATTTTCAACGTCCCAAAAAATTTGCTGAGAGGAAGTGGGAGCTAATAATAATAGACCCTCTAGGGTAGTTTTGGACGCTCTTTAAGATAGGCTATTAAAATCCGATCTAGCTCATATGGGTGACTCACACTGGCGATGGATATTCCCCGCATATCGGATTGGGTTTTTTCCCGCCGCGCTATATATACCACTGCTATTAAGCTTAAAAGTGCTCAAAAATTAAGTTATGGCACCAAAATAGACGATTTTTTACCAAAAATTTCCGGCAACGCCGGAAAACTTTTGAGAATTTGGACCAAAAATCCAAAAATTAGCAAATTGCTGACAAAAATTTCAAAAAATTTTAAATATTTTTCAAAAATTTCTTTGAAATTATTTTTGAAACCAAGGTTGTGGCTTGGTGTTATATATGATAGAAATTCACAGCGTACCGAAAATTTGACAGAAAAATTAGAAATTTAACTGCAAAATCGAAAAAATTTTCTTGAAGTAAAGTTTGGAATAGGCTGATAACCGGATATCCGTTAACGCAAAATAGGCGGATATCCGGATATGAAAAAATATCCGGTGCCCATCACTAATAGTTATAGACGGTCACTGGACATTTGGGGGGCAGGTCCGAAAGTGGGGGTGGAAAAAAATGCCAAAATGCCCAAATGGCTAAAAATGCCAAAAAGAAAGTACATACATACAAAAAGCCTGATTTCTACATAACTGCAATAACTAAACTTAAGTGCTCACAAATCAAGTTTTGGCACCAAAATATATATACACGATTTTATACCAAAAATTTCCAAAAAACCACCTTAGGGTGAGTGGGGGGAACGGGTGGAAGAAGAGGGCCCCCCAAAAACTCACTAGAATAAGCCCAGCCTCTCCCATCGAACAGTTCTCCCCACGAAAATCATAGTCAAATGCAACACTCATATCCTACGTGCACATATATATATACGTATATGTACCCACTAGCGTAGCCAGAAAAAATTTCGGGGGGGGGGGGGGGAATGCAAACTTTTTTCGGGGGGTCTGCGGGGCCGAGCCCCCCAGAAGCTGAGAAATTTTTCTATTTCGTGACCTTCGTGGAATTTTTACAGAGCTTTCGTTGAAATAACAATAATTTTTAAGGCGCAGTGCGTGTTCATGCACCCCAATGATGCAGAAGATGGTCAAAGTACACCAAATAGAGTAATTGGTTCTCATTTTTAAGCGCGAAACACGTACAATATATGATAACAATACAATACACGTATTTTGCGCCGAAGGCGCGAAAATTTTTGAAAAATGGGCGTTTTCCACATGGCAGGAAAAAATTCCTGGGGGGCAACACAATTTCGGGGGGGGGAGGGGAATTCCCACCATTCCCCCCCTGGCTATGCGCCTGTATGTACATCTGTTCTGGTTTGGTCAAGGAGCTTCCAGCAAACGTTTAGTTTAGTTCAGCAAACTTAGACTCAGTTTGTTCGCTGAGCTGCCGCGAACCAAATGATAAAAAGAATTATATATATATATGCATATAATATAATACGTACCAACCGAACGATATCCCATAACTGCTATCTTACGCTGGATAACTGGTGCCATGCCGCTGACATACGTACGTATGTGAACAAACAATAAACTAGCGTTAAGCTTTTACGTTTGGTTATGTTTATATAAATCTAAAAATATATATATAAAACCGTAGCATGCGTATATATATATACAGAAGGGGAGAGGGGAGCTACATAACGCGTACAGAAACTACTAAAATAAGTATATACATATTTCTTCTGTTTTAGGATGCTGGTTGGAAAACCTCACAGCTTCTATTGCACAGCAGATAATAGGAATGTGCGAAGAAAAAAGAACCGTAAAAGGTTTTCTCCTTTTTTCCGATTGAGTCGTAAAAAACGAAAAATTTCTACTATCGTTTTGACGGTTTCTACAGTTTGATTTTTCAGTGTCTGGGATTCCCCCCCAGGGTTACCAGTGCCGGCGTTTTTAGGGTGGGGGTAACCCCCCAGTCATTTTCCCAACCCCCCCCTAGAAATTATTGGGGGTACCCTAACTGGGGGGGGGGGATCACAGGAAACCCTTTTTCGGAAAAAAATCGGAAAAAATCAGAACTCTTTTTCCGATTTTTTTCGGTATATAATTATTCCGATTTTTTTGTGCAACTTTTCCGATTTTTTCCGATTTTTACCCAAGTTTTTCCGATTTTATCCGGAGATTTTTCCGATTTTTGTGGAACTTTTCCATTATTCCGATTTTTTCTGATATTTTTCCTACCGTTTTTTCCAGTTTTTTTTCCGAAATTATTCCGATTTTTTCCAAGTTAGAAAATATCGGAAAAAATCGGGAAAAAACTCGGATAATTTATTCCGATATTTTTCCGATTTTTTCAGACATCCGGAAAAAATCGGAAAAATATCGGGATAAAATTTGTAGTTAAAAGTATATATATATTGTTCCGGTTTTTTCCGATTTTTTCCAGGAAAAGTTTTCCTGTGGATTGGCCAAAAATTGGATATTTTTAGGGTAAATTTTGCAACATTTTCTAAAAAGTCCAAATTTTTGGCTGAAAGAAGCGTTTATTATCGCGAAAGAAACGTTTATAACGGCTTTATGGATTTCAGACTCAATATTGACCTTATTCTAGACTCAGAAACATGTTGCCAATCAAGTTTTCGAGTTTAAAAACAGAATGGAATGTTAAAATTACTTAATAATTTCATGTTTTTCGGCATTAGCAATGCCTAAGATTTCTATTTTTGGCATAAAAATAGAAAAATTTTGGGGGGAGGTTTGGGGGGGTCGTGGGGGATTTCGGGGGAGGGCCCCGCCCTAAAACTACTGTCTAATGATAAAATTACTTCATGGTTGAATGTTTTTGAACGTCCCCCCAATCTCCGGGCGAGGGGACCCCCAACCCGCCAAATACCCGTTACACCCTGACCCTGGGGTTTTCTTACTGGGGGGGGGCGTGGGGGCGCCCTCATAGTTTCCTTTATGGGAGGGGGGGGGGTATCCGCCCCAAAAATTTGTGCCTAATTTTACCCCTCCTCCGCCGGGAATTTTTCACATACCCCCCCCCCTCCAACTTTCGGCTACCCCCCGAAACCATAGGTGTAACGGGGATTTGGGTTGGGGGGCCCCCTCCCCCGGAATTTTGAGGGGGGGGGCCCTTTTTAGACCCCCCAAACCCCCCCCCACGCCCCACGCCCCCCCCCCACCAAACCTCCCCCAAAAATATTTTTCTATTTTTATGTCAAAAATCGCATTTTCAGCCATAGGTGTGTTTGGGGGGGTGGGGGGGACCCCCCCACCAAATTGACAAATTTTCGCGACCCCCCCCCATAGGGGTAATTCGGGGGGGGGGGGGGGTTTGGGGCCAAACCCCCCCCCAGCCATTTTTCCAACCCCCCCCCAGAAATTTTTGGGGGCCCCCGGCCCCCCCCACGGGGGGGGGGGGGGCGTAGGTGTACCACCTGGTTGGGGTGGGGGGGGCCTAAATAGTCCAAATCTGGCTTGGGGGGGTCGCCAAAATCGGAAATTTTCAAAAAACTGTACCCAAACTGTACCCAAATTTTTTTCAGCTAAAAATGGCCCTTTTTGGACATAAAATCGACTATTTTCGACATAAATCTAATAAAAAAACCACTCGTATTGCGTTTTAAAACCTAGTTCTTAGCGTTTTTAACTGTTTTTAGACAATTTTTTCAAAAAATTTTTGAAAAATTGCAAAAATTTTTTCAAAAATTTAACATTTTTCTCTGCTTTTATAACACAATTGAACGAAGCATA
>JASAND010018580.1:0-12600 GCA_030248195.1 Trissonchulus latispiculum
AGCAACACTAAAATTCAATACCAAACCATACTAGGGCAGCATAATATTAATTAAAATTAAACAAAATAAACCAAAACAAAGCAAACTGACAACATAAAAAGTAGTACTAAGCTGAGATATTCCACAAAATAAACCAAAGCAAAGTAAACTGACAACATTATAGAAAATAGTACTAAGCTGAGATATTCCACAAAATAAACCAAAACAAAGTAAACTGACAACATTATAGAAAATAGTACTAAGCTGAGATATTCCACAAAATAAACCAAAGCAAAGTAAACTGACAACATTATAGAAAATAGTACTAAGCTGAGATATTCCACAAAATAAACCAACCCCTCCCCCCCATGGAAAAGTGCCGACCCCACCCTCGAAATTTTGGAGGCAGACCCCACTCCCAAATGGCCAAATCCCAGACCCCACCCACCCAAATTCGCCAGACCCCACCCTCAAAATTTTGAAAATTTTGCCTCAAAATTAGTAAAAATTCGAAATTTTTGCAAAAAAATCCAAGTTTTTTCGAACAAATGAGCAAAAATGAAGAAATATTGTTGATTTTTAGTTGGAAATATGTAACGCTTTTTTGTGGAAGACTGACGCAGCACTCAAGGAGCTGAGAAAATCCTTAGTGGAAACACTCAAATGTTTGGCTCCGACCTACAGTTGGAATTTTAATAACCACACTGCTAGTGGGCGACAGTTTTGCAACTTTATGGTTTGGCAAAAAATCAGTGTACAACGTATTAAAAACAAATCCAGCTGGGAAACGTTTAGAAAAGAATGTAGTAAAAAACAGCAAAAGTAAAATAAACACAAATGCATAAATCCTTTATCTAGAAAAATAAATTTTAAAGGAAGCGGCGGAAGCATGGAATCAAAGTGCAATATAGCTTAAGGTGGGAGATATAACGTGGTTCTGATCTACTACATCATGGAAGGTGGCAGCGATTTTAGAAGATAAGTAAACCGTTATACATCATTTGCAACATAATTTAGAATTTAGGCATTTTAAGACTTATGGTTATTCCGGAATCAAATTAATAAAACGAATTACATATTCATTACATTCATATGTAAACTAGAACAATTAAAAGTAGGAGCCATACATGTGCTTGGGTGAGAAGGGTTGGGGGGGTTGTGTTTGGTTTCGGGGTTTGGGCAAAAAACCAGAAAAATCCGGGTTCCCGGCGGCCATCGGCCGCCGATTCACTCCCCCCCCTAGAACTTCCCATCCTGCACATGTCTGAGCAGGACCCACTGGCGGATGCGGGAATTGGAGACGGTGGTGGCCATAGAATGTGCGCACAGGTGGGCCTGGGGGACGGAGCCCCCAGAAGTTGAAGGAATTTTTTATTTTGCAATAAAATCGGCCTTCGGAACTTTGATTCTTTTAACTTTGAAGAACATAGAAAATGTTTTAAAATCTACTCATTGCTAGGCAAAACCTAACAACTTTCCAGGAAAAATTTGATACATGTCAAGCTTTTCTTCATAAACGCCATATATATACCGTTAGAAAGTAAAAAATTCGCGCCTAAGGCGAATTAATTAATTAATTAATTGAGAGCAGTCTTGAAATGCCAATTGTCGAGTATTTCTGTTGCTTATTTTGGTACACATTTTGGTTTTTCACTGTTTATCTTTAAGTGTTCACCTGCAAACTGGACATAGGTTTTAAGCTACACAAGAACGCGCCGTAGGCGCAAAATTTTTGAAAGAAATGTAAAGCAAAAAGCGCCGATGGCTGGAGAAGTTTCAAAGGAAATGAAAAGGAAAAGGTTCAAAACACCATAAGTCCAATTTTTAATAGGTGCGAAAATTTTAATAGAAAGTTAAACAAAAACTCGCCGACAGCTCAAAAATTTTTTAAAATAATGTACAGGTCAAGGCGAGGCAGGCACAAAACCTAATGGGGGTTAAACAGGGGGCAAAACTGCGCGGGAGTAAAATTTTTGCTGCGCACTGCGCGCGCGGGCGTAAATTTCTCTTTGCCTGCACATGTGCACGAGTTGTGCAGGCATTGCCACGCGTGAATACATACTACACTTTAGATAAGTAAAAAATTATATAAATTATATAGCTGACCGATTTTCGGAAAATTTTAGAAAAAATAAACAGCATTAACATTTCTTTTTTCACAGAAAAAGGAAAAATGGACCTCGGAGAAAAGTAAAAAAGGAACCACAACAGCCCTGGTGTGGCTGGGCAAAGCTTTGGTGGGAGGAGTTCGGGGGGCATAGATAGGTGTAATGTGGGGGGGGTGGGTTTGCGGGGGGTAGCCATCGGTGTACCTGGGGGGGGGATGGGGGGGGGGACCCCCTCCCCCCAAAAGGAAACGTGCCGACCCCACCCTCGAAATTTTGCAGGCAGACCCCACCCCCAAATGGCCAAATCCCAGACCCCACCCATAGTTTCCCTAGGGGGGGGGGGGGGGGGTGGGGGGGGGTAACCCCCCCCCCCCAAAATTTTCGACCAACTTTACCCCCCCCCCAGATTTTTTGACTATCCCTCCCCCCACTTTTGGTTACCCCCCCCGAACCCCCCCCCCAGCACTTTTTGGGGCCAAAAAGTTAGCTAAATTTTGCTAAAAAATGGTCATTTTTTGAAAATTTTTTATCAAAATTTGGCTTAAAAGCTGTTTAAAACGGTGTAAAAACGCCTAAAACGATAAAGGCAAGCCTTGTTTTGACGAAAAACGTTAAAATACAGAAAATTTTGCGTTTTTAGGCCATTTTTGGATTTCCTGACGTCCGAATTTAGGGGGGGCGGACGGGGGGGGGGTTCGTGTGGGGCTACTCCCCATCACATTTCGGGAGTCGACCACCAAATTTCCGAAGTTTGCCCCCCCCCCCAACCAAAATTTCCAGGGAAACTATGACCCCACCCACCCAAATTTGCCAGACCCCACCCTCAAAATTTTGAAAATTTTGTCCCAAAATTAGTAAAAATTCGAAATTTTTTGGAAAAATTCGAAATTTCTGCAAAAAATCCAAGTTTTTTCGAATAAATGAGCAAAAATGAAGAAATATTTTTGATTTTTAGTTGGAAACAACGCTTTTTTAGCAAATTTGCGAATTTTTTCTAAATTTTTGACAAAAAAATTTTTTTACCCCCCCCCCCCAAATTCGATTTTTCCGGACCCCACCCACCTCAAAACGGCTGACCCCACCCACCCTAATTTCGGCTACCCCCTCCCCCAACGATTTCTCAAGGTACACCTATGGGGGTAGCCCCCCCGCCCCCCCGCCCTTTTTTCAACCCTCCCTAAAACTTTTTTGGGGGACGTCCTCCCCAACTGGGGGGGGGGGGGTCGCACCGAAGGCGCGAAAATTGGCCAAACTTTGGGTATTTTTAGGGTAAATTTTGCAAAAATTTTCAAAAAAAGTCTAACTTTTTGGCTTAGTGTTAGTTAATTATTGCGAGAAATACACGTTTTGCCTATATTATGGACTTTCTGACCATAGGTAGGTGTGTTAGGGGGGGGGGGGGGGGGGGGGGGGCCGCGCCCCCAAATGGAGGGGTCGCCAACCCCCCCCCCCCCAAAATTTTTGCTACCCCTCCCCCCAAATCGGCCTTCGGCTGACCCCCCCTAAAAATTGTCAAACCCCAAACTAAATTTTTGAAAATTTTTAGCCGGAAATTCGTAATTTTTCGAAAAATTGACGAAAATAAGCGAAAAATTTCTAAAATTTGCTTAAATTACGCTAAAAATCGCTAAAAATTGCATAAAATAGAGACAATTTTTCAGTTTTTGGACGAAAAACCGATTTTTCGCCGACCCCCCTCGAAAATTTTTCTTACCCCTCCCCCCAAATTGACTTTTGGCGACCCCCGCCCTGCCCCCTTTTTCGCCAAACCCCCCTCCCTACTTTTTTGAAACCCCCTCCCCCACTTCTTTCGCCAGCCACACCTATGTTTCTGACTCAATATTGACCTTATTTTGGACATACTGCCAATAATTGGGTATTTTTAGAGTAAATTTTGCAAAAATTTTCAAAAATGTCCAAATTTTTGGCTTAAAGCATATATAGTTTCCTTTGGGGGGGGGGGGGTTGGGGGGGTACTGCCCCCCAAAATTTTTGACCAATTTTGCCCCCTCCCAGACTTTTTGAGATACCCTCCCCCAACTTTTGGCTACCCCCCTCCCGACCTGAACCCCCCCCAGCGATTTTTTGACCCAAAAAGTTAGCTAAATTTGGCTAAAATATGGTCATTTTTTAAAAAATTTTCTAAAATTTTGACTTAACAGCACTTTGAAACGGTGCAAAAACGCCTAAACCGTTGAAAACAGGCCTTATTTTGAAGAAAAAAGAGCTAAATTACAGGAAATTTTGCATTTTGGGCCATTTTTCGAAATTTCTGAGGTCCAAATTCCGGGGGGGGGGGTTGGGGGGGGTACCCCCCATCACATTTCTTGGGTCGACCACCAACCTCCCAAGATTTACCCCCCCAGACCCAAAGTTCCAGGGAAACTATGGCTTAAAGTGTCTATTATTGCGAGGAATACACATTTTTAACTGTATTATGAACTTTCTGACTCATTATTGACCTTATTTTGGACTCGGAAACAAGTTGGCAATCAAGGTTTCGAGTTTAAAAACTATGTATAATGTCAAAATCACTTCTACTTGAATGTTCATTGGCATTAGAAACGGCTGAAAATGCGATTTTTGGCATAAAAATTGAAAAATTTTTTGGGGGGAGGGTTGGGGGGGTCGTGGGGGGGGGGGTTGGGGGGTCTCCAGAGGGGGCCCCCAAAAAAAGTTGGGGGGAGCCCCTCCCAGGTTTAACGGAGATATGGGGTGGGGGAAGCCATAGGTGTCAGGGTATTTTTTACGGATTTTTTCCAGGGGGGGGGGCTTCACGGGGGGGGGGAAGAAATTTTCGGGGGGGGGGAAGATTTTTTGCAAAAATGAGCCAAAAATGGTGTTTTTTGGCGTATTTTGCATGGTGAAGCACAAAAAGTTCTCAAAAATGCCAGGATTTAAGGTATAAATAGCCATTTTTACGAAAAAATCTCCGGCGAAGCCGGAAAATTTTTGAAAATTTGACCATTTTTGGAAAAAATGTAGACCTCATTAAGGGGGCAGACCAAAATCCCGGGGGGGACGATTTCGGGGGGGAAGGCATTTTCGGGGGGGGGAAGGTCAATTTCGGGGGGGCCCCCGCCCCCCCCCTGTAAAAAATACCCTGAGGTGCACTAGCGTAGCCAGAAAAAAATTTCGGGGGGGGGGAATGCAAAATTTTTTCGGAGGGTCTGGGGCAGCGTTTTTTTTTTCAAAATCGGATTTCATCAAATTTTCGTCATTTTTATTTTCTGAGCGTCATTTTTATTTGTCCAACGTCAAAAATAAAGTTTTGCAGAAATGCAGTTTAGTTTTGATTTTAGGCTATATATATTCGTAATTTTGGTTGAATTTTTTACCTTGTTGTCGTGTGTTGCTTCATATTACGCCTTGTCCCGCGAATATAAATTCTAACTTACGTATACTCATATATAATATATACAAATATCTGGTGTCTGTGTATGTAGCATGTGTTTGAGCATTAACGATGACGAGAACAACCCGATACAATGTGGGGGGTCTGGGGGGCGGAGCCCCCCAGAAGTTGAGGAAATTTTTAGCTTTTTAGATGAAATCGTCCTGTAAATCTTTAATTCTTTTCATTTTGCAGAAACAAGAAAATTTTTTAAAGTTTACCCTTTTTTGAAGGGAAAAATAAGAATTTTTTGCTAAACAGCACGACATTTTAAGCTTTTTCTATCCAAAATCTGGTAAAAATGTTGGAAATATACATATGTACGTATATATAGACGCTCACGAAACTTTGTTGACATGCCTTTTTTCTGTTTTTCCTGTTTGCTTTTACTTACCTTCAAATCGCAACGACAGGGCTGCCCTCCAGGTCCATCCCTAGTAGTTATAACATTTATGCAATAAACGTTCTTAAACATCCTATCCTGGTACATACGTACATATATATAAGCTCTCATTCCATTCTAGCTGAGATAATCCGAAGAGAAAATTTTTAAAGAAAGTATTCAGCGAAATTGGTATGAGAAACTTGCATCAAAAAATGCAATTGAAGTATGTAGCATAAAGACTCGTAGCCTGTGGCTTCGTATATATAACAGATATACTGATTGACTGTTCAAATATCGTCGAAGCTTGACATCACTAAGACAATATATATAGAGCGGGGGTTTGGGGGCGACAGCCCCCAAAAATTTGAGAATTTTTTGAAAAATCACTGTTAAAACGTAATAGAAACTTTGCATTCTTGTTAAATTTGAGTGCTACTTCCACATTTTGGCTTGGTCATTCTGTCGTCATTTTTATTTTGGCGTCGTCAAAACTATTGTTCATTTCTGCAAACGACGCTATTTTTGACCAAAAAAAAAACCTAGGTCTGGGGGGCGGGGCCCCCCAGAATCTGAGAAATTTTTCTATTTCGTAACCTTCGTGGAATTTTTACAGAGCATACGTTGAAATTACAATAATATTTAAGGCGCAGTGCGTGTCTGTGCACCCAAATGATGCAGAAGGTGGTTAAAGCACACCAAATAGGGTAATAGGTTCTCATTTTTTAGTGCGAAACACGTATTATAATGGTATAACACACTTATTTCGCGCCGAAGGCGCGAAAAATTTTTTGAAAAATGGTCATTTTACACATGGCAGGAAAAAATTCCTGGGGCAACACAATTTCGGGGGGGGGGGAATTCCCCCCATTCCCCCCCCCTGGCTACGCGCCTGCTGAGGTGTAACGGAGATTTGGGGTGGGGGGGCTCCATAGGTGTGGCTGGCAAAAAAATGGAGGTGGGGGTTTGAAAAAATGTAGGGGGGGGTTTGGCAAAAAATTTGATTTTTGGTTTGGCAGATTTTACATATATACCACGTGGTAAAATTGTTGTAACAGGCTTACCACGCATTTATATACCGTGGCTATGCAGCAGGATAAACATGAGGTAAAAACTTTAGGTTGTTGTTACCAAGAATTTTCCATATGGTAAACTTGCGCCAAATGTTTTACCACATTTTTCCTCACAAGCTTAAAATGTGTTTACACTGGAAAGTGTTTTTCGAAGCGTTTTAGTGGTTGTATCATTTTTAAGCCATTTTTCCAACCCCCCCCCCAAAAATTTCCAAACCCAGTTGGGGGGGGGGGGTAGTCGCGCCGTAAGCGCGAAAATTGGCCCAAAAATGGGGCATTTTAGGGTAAATTTTGCAAAAATTTGCAAAAAAGTTCAAATTTTTGATTTAACGTGTTTATTGTCCGAGAAATACATGTTTTAACGATTTTGTGGACTTCTAGACTCATTATTATTGACCTTATTCTGGACTCAGAAACATGTTGTCAATCAAGTTTTCGAGTCTAAAAATACTGCCTAATACTAAAATTAGATAGATAGATAGATAGATTTATTAGCACAAGCATTTAAATGTATCATAGGGGTCGCGGTAGCGACCCCTATAATATGAGTGAAAATGGTCGAATGACCGTGTAAAACAAGGCTGCGCAGAAGCTGCGCAGATCCTGCGCAGATTATGTGCGCAAAAAATTGTACGTGTCGAGTTTAGTATGTGTGCGAAGTTTCATCCCCGTACCACTTTCCGTTAAAAAGTTATGCCAAAAATCGCTTACGAGAGTGATGTTTTTTTCCGGTTTCTCGCTTTTGATGTCTCATAAGGGGGTTTTGTAGCTTGAATAACTACAGGTAGAAAAATTTTTGCCTATGAAACCCCTATATATTCTTGTAGTACAAATCAAAAATAAGAAAATAAGCTAGTTTTTATGCCTCCCAGGGCCGGAAAAATTTTTGGCTGGGGGCCAAAGTCGGCCAAAACGCTAAAATGGCCAAAAAGTATGCTTCAGAGGCGCCTTAATAAGTCAGATTGGGCTATATATGGGGCAATACTGACTATATGGTTAAACAGTACACATATCGGGGTCGTTCAAATGCTATATGATTTTCCGTCTTCGTGCGTAATTTTTCGGTACTGGCCGGCCAAAGTTGGTGAATTTTGGGTCGAACTTTGAACTTAATTTTTTCGCTTATTTTGCTACATGGGTGGCTCAAATTTTGCATACAAAGGTTTTTTGGGACGGAGAATCGATTCCCGCTATCAGTTTTGCTGCCCGAGTAACCCACGTTGCTGGGCTGGTTCCACTTGACCGTCTGAGGGGTCATGTCGGTAACCGCTTCCCGGAGGTCCATAGTAGGCTTTACTTTGCCTCTCCAAACTTTGTCTATAGGGGTTTTCTGGTGCGCCCAGCTCATTCCCGGTGTCCGTTTTGCCGTCTGACCCACCCATCTAGCTGTGCTGGTTCCACTTTGCCGTCTGGAGGGTCCGGTCGGTACCGACTTCCGGGAACACCATATAGGACTGTACATAGCCCGACAAAACATTGTCTATAGGGGTTTTCTGGTGCGCCCAGCTCATTCCTGACATCCGTTTTGCCGTCTGACCCACCCATCTTGCTGTGCTGGTTCCACTTTGCCATCTGGAGGGTCAGGTCGGTGGGAGGTCATGGGGTCAAAAATGAAAATTTTCAAAAGTGGTCAAATTTGGTACCAAATGAAAGCCCTGAGCGAGCTGAGCAACTTTTGTCATAGAACTGCATGCTCAAAGTGGCTGTAGAGTGCTGTGCTGGGGTGGGGTGGGGACTTAGGCGATTTTCGGTCAAAAATGAAAATTTTCAAAAGTGGTCAAATTTGGTACCAAATGAAAGCCCTGAGCGAGCTGAGCAACTTTTGTCATAGAACTGCATGCTCAAAGTGGCTGTAGAGTGCTGTGCTGGGGTGGGGTGGGGACTTTCGAGACGTAGATCGCGGCAGCGACCTACCCTATGTGAAAAGTGGCTGGAGACAGTGTAAAATAAGCTGCGCAGAAGCTGCGCAAAATCCTGCGCAGATCCTGCGCAGATATCATGCGCAACTTGTAGATGACATCGATTTTCGTATGTCTGTTAAGTTTCATCCCCCAATCATTTCACGTTAAAAAGTTGCGCCCCGGACCGGTTATGTCGTCGATGTTTTTTTTTTTACGGTTTCTCCTATTTGATGGTCGTGTTGTACATAATGTTACGCCGCTTTCACGTGATCTGCAGCGGTGGGCCAACCCAAAGGGCTATGGGGTCTAGTAGTACCCTCTAAAGAATTTAAGAATCACAACTTTTTTTGCGCCGCAGCTGCGCCACAGCTGCCGCAGTGGCGCCGCAAAGTCGGCTCATAGCGAGAAGTGACCATTTCTGTGGTCGTCGCTCAGGTCGAACGTTACGAGCTGGAGCTGATTTCTTTTTATATTCAGAAATTACATATATTGAACTAACTAACGGTCCAGGTTGCGTTTCTCTATCACTTCCCTAGCGACCACAGTGGCCCGTCAAAGATGGCGAAAATTCGAAAAATGAAAAATCGAAATTTCTCGCTATCTATTTAACTTTGAACGCTCAAATCTTCCATACAATGGTTTTCTGGCACGGAGAATCGATTCCCGCAGTCAGTTTTACCGTGAGACCCACCATCTTGCTGGGCTGGTTCCACTTTGCCGTCGGGAGGGTCAAGTCGGAAAACCGCTTCCTGAAGGTCCATAGTAGGCTTTACCTGGCCTTCAAAACTTTGTTCATAGGGGTTTTCTGGTGTGCCCAGCTCATTCCCGGTGTCCGTTTTGCCGTCCAGAACGGGTGAGAGGGGGGCGTATTTTGCTGGGCTGGTTCCACTTTGCCGTTTAAAAGAAATGGGGGGTGAGTCGGGTGGAAAAAAAAAAAGGGGGGGGGGGGGGGGGGTCAAGTGGTCAAAAATAAAATTTTTCAAAAGTGGTCAAATTTGGTACCAAATGAAAGCCCTAAGCGAGCTGAGCACCTTTTGTCATAGAACCCCATGCTCACAATGGCGTTAGCGTGCTGTGGTGGGGTGGGGTGGTGACTTAGGCGATTGTCGGGCAAAAATGAAAGTTTTCAAAAGTGGTCAAATTCCCCCCCCCCCCCCCCCCCCCCCCCCCCCCCGGGGGGGGGGGGGGGGGGGGGGGGGGGGGGGGGGGGGGGGGGGGGTACTGAAGCAGAGAGGAGAGAGTAGAAGGAGGAGAGAGGGGAGGGGGAGAGGAGAAAGAAGAAGTGGTACCAAATGAAAGCTCTAAGCGAGCTGAGCAACTTTTGTCATAGAAGTGCATGCTCAAAGTGGCTGTAGAGTGCTGTGGTGGGGTGGGGTGGGGACTTAGGCGATTTTCGGTCAAAAATGAAAGTTTTCAAAAGTGGTCAAATTTGGTAACAAATGAAAGCCCTAAGCGAGCTGAGCAACTTTTGTCATAGAACCGCATGCTCAAAGTGGCTGTAGAGTGCTGTGGTGGGGTGGGGTGGGGACTTAGGCGATTTTCGGTCAAAAATGAAATTTTTCAAAAGTGGTCAAATTTGGTACCAAATGAAAGCTCTAAGCGAGCTGAGCAACTTTTGTCATAGAACCGCATGCTCAAAGTGGCTGTAGAGTGCTGTGGTGGGTGGGGTGGGGACTTAGGCGATTTTCGGCCAAAAATGAAAGTTTTCAAAAGTGGTCAAATTTGGTACCAAATGAAAGCTCTAAGCGAGCTGAGCAACTTTTGTCATAGAAGTGCATGCTCAAAGTGGCTGTAGAGTGCTGTGGTGGGGTGTGGTGGGGACTTAGGCGATTTTCGGTCAAAAATGAAAGTTTTCAAAAGTGGTCAAATTTGGTAACAAATGAAAGCCCTAAGCGAGCTGAGCAACTTTTGTCATAGAACCGCATGCTCAAAGTGGCTGTAGAGTGCTGTGGTGGGTGGGGTGGGGACTTAGGCGATTTTCGGTCAAAAATGAAAGTTTTCAAAAGTGGTCAAATTTGGTACCAAATGAAAGCTCTAAGCGAGCTGAGCAACTTTTGTCATAGAACTGCATGCTCAAAGTGGCTGTAGAGTGCTGTGGTGGGGTGTGATGGGGACTTAGGCGATTTTGGGTCAAAAATAAAATTTTTCAAAAGTGGTCAAATTTGGTATCAAATGAAAGCCCTAAGTGAGCTGAGCAACTTTTGACATGGAACCATCCACCAATATTTGCTGTGCCAAATAACGTCACGTGCCCACGAAACTTTTGTCTTTACTTCTTCAACCGGAATTTAAAGGATATATATACCTATTTATATTTATTATATATACGTATATTTAAAGGATATTTAAAGGATATATATATATACGATACAGCCAACACACACATATTATCCTCTTTTGTGCGGAGCATTTTTGTTACTTGTATATATATATATATATAGGGGGGGGGGGGGGGGGGCGGGGGGGGGGGGGGGGGGGGGGGAGGGGGGAGTGGGGGGGGGGGGGGGAGGGGGGGGGAAGGGGGCGGAGGGGGATAATTTATTTTCGTACTGCGTGCGAATATTCGTAAATAGCTAGTATTTATTCGTATTTAACTATATACATATGTTTTCTGAAGCTAGTATTCAATATGATTTCTTCTCTTGTATCATGGGGCGCTCGGAGAGCCTCCTCATAATATGAGCTATAAAGGCACTTGCGGATTTTGAAAAGTGCTAATTAGGCATAACTAATTAACGGGAAGGAATTAAGAGCTAATATTTACATTTTTGAAATCTCCAGGCCGAGAGCTTTGGAATGATACCAAACTTGCCTGGAAAAAATGAACTTTGAAAAAATCGACTTTTTCTTACGGGTTTGAAAGTGGGCCTTTTTTCCTCTAAAATCGGCATGACTTTTGTCAATTTTGTGTTAACCCCATCTTTTGAACGGCCCATAGGAAAAATTTTTCTATACTATTTTTTGAATATCTAGGCAATGGTACTCTAGCAAGTTTATGTTTTTTTTCCGAATTTCGATCTGGTTCGATTTTTATAGATGGTAAAAAATGGAAAAAATAGCGTTTTTGGACACCTTCAAGCTGAAAAATTTCCAAATCCGAAAATTTGAAAATAGTCTAAAAACTGGCAAAAACAGCGTTTTTCGGCCTTGGGGTGGTACCCACATATAGTAAATCGGGGTCGCTGAACACGATGAGCATAGTGCCGACACCGTATCTCGCCTGGTTCATCTGGTTCAACTGGTTAAAAGTTGAACCAGTTCCTGGTTCAAGCCACGCTGGAGATAGTTGGTGGGCATGGAAATTTTGCATACATGGGTTATTGGGCATGGGGAATTCACTGGTGGTGTTACTTTGGTGATCCGACTCCATGGCTGGCCAGATCTGGTTCAACTGGTTCAAAGTTGAACCAGTTCCTGGTTCAAGTTACTGGAGATAGCTGAAAGGCTGAAATTTTGCATGCAAAGCTTATTGTGCATAGGGAATTCACTGGTGGTATTTGTGATTGCTACTGCTACAGTTATGGTAGCGTTCCCAAAAACTAGACTGAGGACAAGTATGAAAAATGCTCCTTGCAGTCGCATGAAAAAGTTAATATGAGCTATGATGGTCAACATTTAAATGTGTCAAGGACAAGATTTAAAATGTTTAATATGAGCCAACATCTAAATAAGTAGAGGATAAGGATAAGAACAATATAATATGAGCTGCTCCCTTTCTCGCGAAGCCCATATTGACTTAATTAAAATGGCAAACATTATACAG